>JAASGK010001197.1:0-11542 GCA_023334195.1 Globisporangium emineosum
GAACTGAATATGGATTGGAAGGAAGAGAGCGGAGATCGATGGCCTAGGTCCGATGAGGCTGGGGTGACGGTCGCGCCTGCATCGTACCACAGGAAACCCCCACAACTACTGCGGCGGACCTCTTCAATGGCTAGTCCAGGCCTCACTTTGAGCGAGCGAGGAGACAGCGATGACGTAGCGACCCAAGCCAACTTCCTGCAGATATTCGACGCAAATTGCTTCAAAAATTTAGAGAGCTTATGCTGAAGAGCAGGAGAGATACCCATGGAATCCAGATTCTACTTTTTACTACAGTCCTGGCCCACTGATGCTTTCGAAAGAGCGGCTACTTGGAAACAAAGGAGAGATGTAAATGCAGGTGTTCACACATCTCTTTTTGTTTGGGCGATTGTGTTCGTTTACACGTCCATCAAAGTCGATTTTCTGATTCGTCTCCCTTTTTCTTTTTCGCACGTTTGACTCACCAGCAAGCCCACTTTGACATACGCAAAGCTAAACCCATCACCACACCAGCACGTGTTTGCGAACGCCCCTGCGACCTAGTGCATTGTGTTTTTTGCTTTGTTGTTTCTTGTATCGGAGTCGCTTCACACCAAAATACACACACCGCTTGCCCATCATGACACTCACTTACCCCACCTCCCCTCCTTTTCTCGATCCCTTCAGATTTTCAACTCGAAGTCCTTTTCGGAATTCAGTTTCTTTAACAAGCCAGGCAAGACCCCAGTGTTTGTGCTCGAGAGCGCCCCGAAGAAGTCCCAAACCGAGTTTGCCCCATTCCCATTCGCCTCGTTTCCACTGTCGCCGTCGTCGTACAGCGGCAAGGTGGATGTCCCCCAGAAGGAGAGTTCCAGCTACTTCTGCGTGAACCCAAGCATCCCGTCCCGCCAGAGCCCCACCAAGATCATGAACACGCTCAAGGCCGCGCTGCTGAACTTTGACTGCGACGTTGAGGTCGTGAAGCAGTGGTCGATCAAGGTGAACCTGCTCTGCGTCGCCAAGAAGATCGCGTTCACGATCGAGCTCACGCGCAGCGGACATCTCGTAGCTGTCCCAAGATAGCTACGAGATTGACTTTGTGCGCTAGTTTGGCGACGAGACCAAGTTCGTCGAGCTCGCCGAGGTCATCCGCTTGGTGTGCAGCGAAATTGACGACGAGGCGCTGCCGTTCCTGAGCAAGTCGCTCGAGCCGTGGTTGGACGCGAAGCAAGAGATTGCCGGTCGCCGCCACGCGATCAAGGAGAAAGAGGCGACGAGTCTGATCCAGGAGCTCAACGCCGAACTGCACCCGGACACGTTGTTCGAGGTGACCAAGATGATCAAGGACCACTGCCGCCACAAGGGTTGTTTTTGCAGGCGGACCACAAGAACTTCTTCGAGGGACTCAAGTGGATGCTCACGGACTGCAAGGAGGTGGTGCGCTATGGCGTGTTCATCCTCTTGCAGTTCGCCAAGGGCCAGGGCGTCACACAGGCTTCTCTTCTTATAAAGAGCGTTGATCATCGTATTGCAGGAAGTCATCACCAACTCCTTCTCGATGGCGTCGAATCTGGAAGTCGCATTCACATACAAAGCAAACCCTCACCAAGCCAAATAGATCCCGTGCAACTGGTTGGTTGGGTAAAACGATAGTCTTCTCTCTTCAAATGCGGCGATTCACTTTCCGTTTACGATCTACTTCTACTTCTACTGGAGTGTCCCCTCTCCCCTATACATTGTTTACCTACTTTTACTTCGGACGACCACCGTCCTTCGGCTCTTTACAAACAAAGCCTCCTTCGCAAACTTCCACACAAGTTTATTCGTCGTCGCTCTCGTCGTCGCCGTCGTTCTCCTGGAGCGAGCCGAGCACCGCCTGCCTGCCCAGACGCGCCAGGATCGCCTGCACTTCGCCCACGCCCTTGTCCGAGATCTGGTTGCTGTCCAGCTCCAGGCGCTCGAGGTGCTGCTTGGTGGCCACAATCCCGTTCACGACTGCGAGCGCGCCCTTCGCCGTGATCTCGTTACCGCACAGAGACAGCTCCACGAGCGCAGGGAAGCTCTCATCGCCGACCTCCGCGCAGAAGTCCTTCAAGCTCTCCGACGTGATCTCGTTCTCGTCTAGTCGAAGCACCTTGAGCTGGGTCTGCGCCTTCAAGAGCGACGTGATCGCGCTTAGGCCGCCGTCCTCTAGTTCGTTTCCAGACAAATCCAGCTCGAGCAGCTGGATGTTGTTGCTCGCGAGCGCCTTCAGCACCTTCTTCGCGCCTTCGCCGCCGAGCGACGCATCGCGGAGCTTCAGGTACTGCAGCTGCGTCTGCTTGCCGACAGCCTCGGCGAGCTGGTCGGCGCCTTCGTCCTCGAAAGAGCAGTCACTCACATCCAACGACTTGAGGTTCGCCAAGTGCAGGTTGATGTTGCGCGCGAGAGCTTCACTGGCTTCAAGACCAGCGCGGGCGCTCGCGTATCGGAAAGCAGTCAGGTTCGTCATGCGGTTCAGCACGTTCGCGACCGCGAGGCAGCCGTCGTGGCCGCTCATGTTGTTGTAAAAGTGGAACTCTTCGAGCGTCGACGTCGCCTCCGCGCCGTTCTGCAAGATGATATCTTGTGCGATCACGCCCGCCGCCGCCGCCGAAATCCCGTTGTTACAGAACAACAGGCGGCGAAGCGTCGGCTGCGGGATCAGCAGGGAAAAGCACGCGCGCACGCCCTTCTCGCCCAGCGCATTGTCGCTCAGGTCGATCTCGTCCAAGACGTGGCCACGCAGCGCGCTGCACATGATGGTGAGCACACGCAGGGCTTCGTCTTCATGGCGTCCAGCGATGACATCGGCCAGGTCAGCGACCTTCAGTCCCTGCAGGCGACGAAGGAAGTTGTCCGCGATGACCTGCGCGCCGTCCTCCGTGTAGCTCTTGCCGCGCAGACTGATCGTCTCGTAGTGAAGCGGCGAGGTCTCGCCCACCTGGACGCCCGCAGCGACCAGCAACTCTTGCGCGCGGGCAGCATTCACAACCTCGCGCTGCTTGTTCTCAAACTCAAAGAGCGGCTTCACTTCAGGAGCAGAGATCACGAGCGTCTTGTCCAACAGCGACGCCAAATTGTCGACAGTCGACGATGAAGGCGGCTCCACTTCGGCTTCTTCTTCGTCGTCCTCCTCATCGCCGTCTTCGTCGTTGTCTTCAAGCGATCCGAGCACGTCGCTCTTCTTCTTGCCTTCAAGGAGCGCGACGATCTTGTCCACGCCCTCGGACGAGATGGCGTTGCCGTCAATGTTCAGACGCAGAAACGCCTTCTTGTCCGCGATCGCGTCTACGAGCGCAAGCGCACCCGAAGTGCCGATCTCGTTCACATTCGAGACCAGCCTCTCCAAAAGCGGCACGTGGCTCTTGATCGCCTTGGCGAGCGCCTTCGCACCCTTCGAGCCGATCTCGTTCTCTTCGACCTGCAGCACACGCAGGTTGCTAAACTTGCGCACAGCGGTCGCCAACACGCGCACGCTGTCCGCAGTCAAGTCGTTGCCCGACACATCGAGCGACGTGATGGCCGCAGCGGCGCCTTCTGTGAGCGCCTCGGCAATCGCAGTCATACCGGCGTCTTCAATACTCGCGTCACGGAGGTTCACTTCGACCAGGTTCTTCTGCTGCTTGAGCGCAGCGGCGATCGCGATACCGCCTTCCGCCTTGAACGTGTTGTCGCTCAGATCGATGCGTTCCAACTTGTGCAAGCTGCTCAACGCCTTGGCGAACTCCAAGCTCCCCGCACGCTGCGCACGCGTCGCGGAGAAACGCAGATCACGGAGCGCCGGCGACAATGGCAGCAGCTTGGCGAGCGCGATCGCACCGCCGTCGCCGCTCATGTTGTTGTAAAAGTGGAACGTCTCGAGCTTCGTCGGCGTCTCCGGGCCGCGGTACAAGAGCACTTCGTCCGCGATCACGCCCGCCGCAGCCGCCGAGATGCCGTTGTTGCAAAAGTACACGTGCTGCAAGTTCTCCTGCTCCAAGAGGAGACCGAAGCACGCGCGTACGCCCTTCTCGCCGAGCGCATTGTCGCTCAAGTCGATGCGGGTGAGCGTCTTGATGCTTTGGAGCGAGTTGCAGAGTGTCGCGAGCACTTGGAGCGCTTCGTCTTCGGGGCGACCGGCGATCATGTCGGCAAAGTCGACGCTCGTGAGGTTCGCGAACGCGTCCATGGCCACGAGGCGCGCAAAAAAGCCCGCGATCACCTGCGCGGCCTCGAGCGTGTAGCTCTTGTTGCGCAGCGTGATGTGCGTGAACGACGCGTCTGGCGCAGTTTCAACGTCGGCGTACGCGCGGATGAGCTCGTGCGCACGCTCGGCGGTGACCAGTTCGCGCTCGCCATCGAACGAGAGCACGCTGGTGGTGGAGGAGGTGGAGGCCATGGCTCGAGTGGTGGTGGTTGGGGTGCTGCTCAGGAGACAAGAGAGAGAGGGAAAGAGGGAGAGAGCGGGGTCCTGTTCGCGCGCGTGAAGAAGGGAGAATGGCGGCTTTCTTTTCGATGGTGGCGAAAGACGAAGACGCCTGACCCTCTGGAAAGCGATACTGTACGCGTTAAAGACTCAGAGGAAATAAGCGGGCGGGTTTCCAGGTCCCAGACCACCTTCGATCATGCATAATGATACATTTCTCAGTTTTAAAGAGGTTTTATTTAATATTAGTGTAGATTATATTTTGGTGTTTACATGATATAAAGCATATTATTGTAATTAGTCGGGTTGTGGCAGTTCTCATGTGAATCTCCAACAAGCAAACAGGCACAAGGATCACTCTCTGGTGGGTTGAAGAAATGACACGCATCAGCAATACCAAACCAGGCAAAATGCTCCATGACAAAATGGCGCCAACATCATGGAAATGGCTCCAAAGTAGAGATGGTGTTCACTGGCAATCACGCGCATGTATTTTGTGTGGAAAATGCACCTAAAATATATAACGTTACAATAAATTTACCTACTCACGCCTCACTCGTCCAGTCACACCTAAAGTTCCTGGAAGCGGGAGTGGATGGCAGCGATCGAGGCGGCCGTCGACTCGCGGACGCACGCAATCGTGTCCAGCACGAAACTCTTCATTGCCTCGCGCACCTGCAAGAAAGAGCCGCAGCTGACCACCACGCTTTCTATAAGAATCCAACAAACAAAGGAAAGTGCATGGTCAGAAATCTATCGCAACCTCACTGTCAGAAGAAGAAAAAAACGAGCGGGTCACGTACCATCGGCAGAGTGTGCATCGATCGTGCAGAATTCATACTGCTGTTGAGCAATCTCGACTGCTGCCAGCGCAGCAACCACCAATATGCAGAAAAGGATGATGTACAGCGGGATCTTAACGAGCGCAGCTCTCTGGCGGAGTTTCTTCTCGTGCTCCTCGGCTTCTTTCACGAGCTCGAGGGTTTCTTCGGCTTCAACCTCTGGAATCGACTCGGCATCGGAGTCTTCTCCCTCGCTCTCTTCTTCAACTTCAGGAGTGAAATCCGAATCGTTCTCCGAGTCGTGGTCGTCAATGGCTTCAACGATCGTCTTTGGCGCGAAGCGAGAGCGATCGCGGAGACGACGGATCTCCTGCTGCTGCACTTCGACTGGCGCGTAAATGTCGATCTTCTTGCTTACGAGTCCTAATTGCTTCAAGTGGTAGTTGGTGGAAGGGCCGTTCCAATCACCCTCTGGTTCTTCACTCTTGGTTTCGTCTGTCGCTGGAGTTTCTGCAGACTGATCTTCGCTCACGAGACCTTCCAATTTGTTACGCGTAGCACTGCGCATAAGAGCACATCAGACGACACCGATTAGACTGGTTGCATAACAATACGGAGTCATATATCTAATGCACATACCGCAACAGCTCGTGAGTAGCATCGTAGCTGGCGCTCACAGTGGTCGTTTGCTGCTTGCTGGTGCTGTACTTGGACTGCAAGAGAGAAATATACACACGCACAGCGCATCAGTACGAGTATTACCATATCTCGATCGCCATACATCACACAGCGTGTACCTGCTGCGCAACGGTCTTATCCTCCTCGACGCTTTCAAACTTGTCCGCCAGTTTCTTGGCAATCGTTTCTTCGCCGCGGTGCTGCTGTTGCGCCGGAGCAGCCGCGGTCTCTACCGCAACGCTGCGCTTCGTCTTTGTCGAGACCGAGACAGCCGTGGTCTTCTGCATTTTGACTTTCGCGTGAGCGTCGAGCTTCTCCTCGAGCAGCTTGCGCTTGCCGGCGTTCTCGGTCTTGATCTCGGCCATGCGCTTGACCGCGACCTCGACGCGTCGCTGCTGCTCGAGCGCGGCCTGCTTGCGCGCGGCCTCGAGCTTCGACACGGGCGAGAGCATCGCGTCGTTGGTGCTCGGGTCGGCCGCTTGCGCTACTTGGACAGCCATCAGGATGGGTGAGTAGGTGGAGAGGAAAGGTACTTTCTTGCGGAATCTGCTTGGAGCTAATTGCGAAATGGGGCGGACTTGAGAAGCTCCCAGTTGGACTCGTGGACTGAAATGGGCTTTTTGAATGTTTGAATTGGCGATTGAAGTTTGGAAGCAAAAAAAGCATAAATGAATTTGCGATTGGATTCTCAATTCATTTTTAAGGCAGTTGATTTTTACCTTTCATAATGAATAAAATGTTCTAAACAATTTTAAACAGGTATTTGGAACTGTAAGCATCAAATGAACTATTTATGTGTAACAAAAAGGTTGTATTACAATAGTTTTGAATTGCGTCACGATTCATTTGTGTGGTGATCTTCAGACACATCAAACCGACTCAGAAATGACGTCGGAACTTTCGAAGATGGGTCCAAAGTGTGGTCATCCCCTGTGATCAAGATGGGTGGATGGCTGTGATGCGGTGCCGAAAAGATCTGAGCACCTGCGCCACATCGGCGACCAGCGCCGCGGCGGTCGAATGAATGCCGGCACCAGTGCCACGTAGCACGACGGGCTCGGGAAACCACTTGCTGTGGATCTCAATCGCGCCTTCCGTGCCTGATGAAATGGATTGGCCCATGAACGCCGCATCAAGTAACGTTAGTAAGCATGTGGTATGACGACTGTGCCTCTATGTGCATGTGTGCTAGAAACTCACTCTGCGTGTTGGCAAAGACGCTGGAGCGCGGCACGGTCTCCAGTCCAATGCGCAGTTCGCCCGTCGCGGTGATCGTGCCCAGGTACGCGAGTCGGGAGCCGTTATCCCTATCAGCGTCCTGCCATCGTTGACCAAACGCTACAAGCACGAAAATGGTAGTGTTTAAGCGCCTGTTGCATCAATCAGACAAACGACATTGGCATGAGGCCCACCTGCATCCAGTCCAGAGAGCTTTGCGAGGAACTCGGGCGCCGACAGGGCGAAGAACGCGTCGGGGATCAGTTTTTCGATCGTGACATCGTCGATTTCGACGCGGAGACCCATTTCGCGCGCCAAAATCACCATCTTTCGCGCCACATCCGCACCCTGCGTCATTAATGCAATGCAGCACGAATGAGAGAGTGAGCTGTCAGTTGATTTCTAGACGCACGCAGACAGCGCGTCGTCGAAAAACGAATAGGAGCAGTACCGAAAGATCGTCTCGTGGATCTGATTCCGTGATGCCCAGCGCGTGGGCTGCGCTCAATGCAGCACTGAACGTGCTCCCTCTATCATCGCATGGTAGAAAGATGATTGAGCGTTATCAGGGATACTACATCCATCCACACACACATATATAGCCCCTACACGCACGCACCTGTTCATCCCTGCAAGCACATAGCCGATCGTTCCACTGAAGCTGCCCTGCACGGAGATGATACGATCACACGATGTAACGATGCGCTTGAGCGTGTTGATCACTGGCAGTCCCGCGCCGACGGTCGCCTCGTATTGGACCAGGGGGCTGCGCTTCCCATCGCTATCAAACACCAGTTTGTGGTAGAGCTCCGTGTCTGCCGAGAGTGGGAGCTTGTTCGCCATGATGACTGCAAAGCCGAGCTGCTTCCCGCGGACAAGCGCCGGCGCAATGGCTTGCGACGAGGTGCAGTCGATCAGCACATACTCATCACACTGGCGGAGCGCATGGAGCTCTTCGACCAGCTCAAGCAAGCTGATCGCAGCATACTCGGCGCCTGTAGTGATGGATTCATCATCATCAACGCTCGCAGCCCAGCTGGCGATCCTGCCCCCGCTCTCTTTGTGCGCTAGCACTTGACGCACTTGATCCCACAAGAGAACCTCTTTGCTGGTCACAAAGCCCCGCGAGTCTCCGATCGCGACAACCGAGAGCTGGAGCTGCTGAGTAGAATTCGCGGCCAACTTGCGCCCCACGACGTGCAGCAGGTTGCTGCCGACAGCCCCCGCGCCAGCGAGCACAAGCCCGACCCTCCTTGGAGCCATCGTGTGTGCGCGTGCGTGTGTTTCGCGTCCAGTTGTGTTTGCAGCAGTGGACCTGCGTGACCCGTCTCCGCCACACAAACCACCCACATTCGAACAGCTCAAGCAAGATTATTCATTCGGAGCTGTTCCTACGGAACCCCACAGCTCATGGTTGCATCTGATAGCTTCACAAGAGGGGGTATCGGATACCACGCAGCCACATACATCCGACACTCCTTAACGCCTCCGCCTTGCCTTGCCATGGTGGTCAAACTCTTGCACGCATTTTCATTTCTTTCGATGGATCAGGTCCTCCAAAAGGTCACTACCGACCCCTAATTTGCCAACCAGTCACCTCAGATCTGATACTACCACCGACAGCATACAGTTTCCAAGTACAACGCCACAGAGACTCGCACAGTTGCCGCATCAGGTGGGGTCGCAGACGTATCTTTTATCGAAGCTTTTCACGCCAGGAAAGATCTTTTGCGCAACGACGGACTGGATGGAGTGAGCGCGCTCGTGCTCCCCCTTGCTTTGCTGCTTGCGCTTGATCGTCGATAGCACTCAGATCGCTCACTGCACTTGCCTTTCATTCCCCATTCTTCGGTCGCTGTCCCGCTCCACTTCGCCTGACTGCCCCTCCGGTCTCTCCGCTACCACCGACCTCGTCTTGCAACGCACACGCATATTTTCGACCCTCAAATATGTGGAAGAACGTGCGACGCTCACTGCTTCTCGGTGCTCTGCTCTTCTTTGTCGCTGTGGATGCGCAGAACAGCGCTGCGGGATCGGACGTACTCGTCACGATGCCGATCAACATCGACGGCACGCTCAAGGACCTGCAGCTCATGCGCGGCGAGAGCTTTGAAGCCGCTGCGACCTCGTTTGCGCACAGCATTGGACTCATGGAGCGTCAAGGCGAGGACTACGTGCGCGAAGTGATCGGCCAGCTCTCGGGTCTCTTGAAGGACAAGATGGCGGAGCTCCAGGCGAATGCACCGCCCGCGCAAGCCTCGATGCCAACCGTGCAGCTTTCGTTCCCGTTGACGGTCGATACGTACTCGGGCGAGGTGCGAAAGTACGAAGGCGAGACAGTTGAAGCCTGCGTCGAGCGGTTTCTCTACGAGACGGGCTTCAACATGGACGTCATGCGCGGGTTGTTCCCTCAGATCGTGACGATCGTCAACCAGAAGCTCGCGGAGCTGCAGCCTGCGCGCAAGGAGGTATTGGCCTTTGAGCTCACGATCGACGGGGACCCCGCGATGGTGCGCCACTTTGAAGGCGGGAACCCCATGGAAGAAGCCATCCTGACGCTTCGCTCGGTCAACATCAACGACGGCGAGCTGGCGGACCGCCTCGTGCCGCAAATCGCCAACGAGATCACGAGACAGCTCAATGAAATGGGTGTGGCGTCCTCAACGCCGCAGCAGCCTCTCTCGCAGCCACCACAACAGCGTCAAGCGCGGAAAGAGCTCTTCTCAATCCCACTGACGGTCAACAACCAAGCGGCAGTGTTGGTGCACGTCGAGGGGCTGACGACACGCGAGTCGGCGCTGCGCTTTCTCAACGACAACGGCATCACCGACCCCGAGACGATCAGCGGCTACTTGCCGCAGCTTGTGGAGATCCTCGACAACCGCATGAGCGAGTACATTCGCGACGAAGCAGCACCTGCGCAACAAGTGCAAGCTCAAGCGCAACCCCAGACCCATGAGGCGCCACCAGCTCGCAGACTCTTGCTCACGCTCCCGATCAACCTCGGAGAAAACCGCTCGGCGAACCTCGAGTACTACGAAGGCGATAGTATTGAGCGCACGGTGGAGCTGTTCCTCCAGGACGTCGGACTTGCGGGCAGCGCCGCGTTCAACGAGTTGGTGGCGCAGCTCACGGGCGTGATCCACCAGCGATTGGCAGCAATGCAGCAGGAAGAAGAGCTGCTCCGACAGCAGCAACAACAACTTGCGCAGCAACAACTAGAGGCGCAAGCGCAAGCCACTCGCCCAGCGCCGATCATCTCGCTCCCGGTCACGCTCAGCGGCAAAGTGTACGACCTCGAATACTTTGAAGGCCAGGAGCCGGGCTACGTCGCCAACACGTTCTGCGTCGAGAAGCACGAGCTCGTGCGCGCCGAGCTCGGTCTGGATTTCGATGGCAACCAGCTCCAGGAGTGCAAGAACGTGCTCATGAGCACGATCAACAACCTGCTGGCGCAACGAGCGCAAGAGCAACAACAAGCGGAAGCGCAAACGCAAGCCGCTGACTCGAAAGGCGATCTGCTCTTCACACTTGACATTGACGATGGCGAGGGCGGTAGCTACCAGCTTCCGTTCTACCGTAACGACGACGTGCGAGCCACTGCGACCGCGTTCTGCCAAAAGCACGCGCTCGACCTGTCGAATGTGCCAGCGCTCATGGAGGGCATCCAGGCGCAACTCGCGCAGCGCTAGCAAGCGCAAACGCAAAAGCAAGCTTGCGGTGGGCTTGCGCAGAAACATGAACTGGGAAAGTTGGCACATACAACAAGAAACAAACAAGACAAAGACTGAACAAGTCCAGGCAAGACTTGCGCGCTTTCTGAACAGCGAGATCCCAAAAGCGCAAGTGCTTCAAATAGAGCCAAGTGCGCAGGTGCTTCTGGGTCTCATTTTGATATTTCAGCACCAGACTTGCTCAGTTGTTGTGGTTTTTAAAGACGGCATCTCTCGAGCGGATATGTCATTTTTCCCCAAAATTTTCACATGTTGTAGGTACAACATGCTGAATTTTCATCTTGACAGAGGTTTTGTATGTGCTTGCGATAACCACGACAAGCTATTTCTTGCCCTAACTCCCTTTGTACAACATGTTGTAATTGTTCGTAAATAGTGCAACACTTGATGAGCATGTTGTGTTGGCAAGGTCCATGTCTTCCTCTTTCTCTTTTTTCGGTGGTTATTGCATCTTTTTACCATTTGGGACCGCAACCGGACCATCTTGCGACATGTTGCTCGTTACAGGCAATCCTCTCAAATTGATACACCACTAAAAATACATACCCTTTCAAAAGAAATAGTTGAGGATTGCGATCTGCACTCTTCAAAAATGTCAAAAATTTGTGTGGATTTTGACATCCGTGCGCTCACAAACCACCAATCTATGCGCAGGCTCGTAGCCACCAATCTGGAGCAGCCTCGGAGTGAGTGCTCAAACGCTCTTTTCCACAAACTACCCAGAA
>JAASGK010001198.1:0-11520 GCA_023334195.1 Globisporangium emineosum
CATCCACTCGTCCAGCTCTGCCTGGATGTCGTCCTTCTCCTGCAAGTAGCGGTGGTAGTCGATGCCGGCGTGCATCGGGCGGGCTTCAACGGTGGTGGTCAAGCTGCTCACGACCGCAGCGAGTGCGCTGGCGTAGAGCAAAGACGATGGGGCCTTCATTACTGTTCGGTAGCTGGGTGTGGGTTTGTTGAGTGGTAGTGGGGGTCTTTGGGGCAGTGGTGTGTGCTAGTCGGCGAATTGCAGAATGAGCTTTCGAGTTCGTGCTCTGATGTCAAGACCGAAGACAAGAAGATGAGGAGAGGGGCCAAGGGAGGAGGGGCGGTCACCCGACAGATCAGCTGGAGAGCAACCAACGCCCCTGTAGACGATGAGATGCTGTACGCTGGTGAGCCTCCCTATGGCGATGAGTGCGCTGACGCTGATATGCATGGAGGACGCGCTGTTGACTGGCGTCTACCCGTTCAAGCGGGGACACAGAGTGGTTGAATGGCCACGCGCCAGGTATTGGGACAGAAGCATCCAGTAAGCGACATCCATGGCCTCTGATCATCAGAGCAGGTTCCAGACAAATTCGAGACCTGAGCGACAAGTGTCCCTGGAATTACCATGCTACGTAGTACACAATAGATTAGGACGGCATCAAAAATTCTCGGTATCCAGAAACAACATGTGTCATGATTGAGACCGATTGTGAACAACAACCCCGATTCAAACAGCAATAGACGATCAGAATACAAGTGAATGTGCTGGTCGGTCTTACATAGAATGCTACACAGATGACTGCAAGGGCTACTGCCTCCTACAGCTTGATACAGCAAATCGACCGCCTAACGAGATGCCTTCGCATCCTCCATGATTTCGCGCAACTTGTCGACCACAAACCCCATCTTCACTCGCTCCTTCGGCTCGAACGTTGTCGTCAACTGGGTGAGGTTGCGCTGCTTCGCGGTCATGGCCTCGGGGAAGTTTGGGAGCTCGCCCTTCTTGACGCGATAGCGAACGGTCGATGGAACGGCGTTCCTCCCCCACGGTACGCCGCCATTCACCACTTCGATGATGCACATCGCGAACGAGTAGACGTCCGACGCGAACGACGGGCGTGCTCCGGACAGGTACTCGGGCGACCGCCAGTGCACGGAGCCGACCTTCTTAACGTCAACCTGGACCTCCGCCTCGTTCACTATGGAGCTTAGCCCAAAGTCGATCAGCTTCGTATTGCCCTCGGCGTCCACCAGGATGTTGTCGCACTTGAAGTCGCTGTGCACGACGTTCTGGGGGTGCAAGTATTGCAGACCGAGCGCTGCCTCGTACATTTTCTGCCACATGAGGTTCTTGTTGCCATTGGCGTTGTTGGTGATGATAGTCCTGGTGGCAACGGACCTCAAATACTTGACCAGCTTGCCGTTTTTCGCGTACTCGCACACAAAGTAGCGCTTGTCGACATGGCAGGCACCAAACAGCTTTAGTACATGCGGGTGGCTCAGCCGATGCCACACGCACACTTCGTGCAGCAGTAGATCCGTCGCGATGGTCTCGAGGTTCTCTTCGTACTCCATGAACTTGACCACGACGGGAGTGTCCAGCCACATGCCTTTGAACACTGTGCCAAAAGATCCCTGGCCGATCTGATCTGACTCATCAAACACGAGTTCTCGCAGAGAGAGGAACCAAGGTAGTTGAGTCGGGGATTTGTCGAGAGACGCTTGGAGCCACAGCTCATGAGTTGATGGTGGTGTGTCAATGCAGGTCACCGAGACGGCACTGGTAGATTTCTTGGTGGTGGATTGGACTTCAGCCGACGTTGACATAGCACTATCGTAGGAAATGAAATCCCTGCTGCTCTCAGCTGTAGTAGCATCAGCATTAGCACCACTGTCATTAACCTCACGTCGCCTTCAGGCGCGAATCGCGTCAGATTCTAGAACACCCAATGCATCGAGCACGCGATTCAACTTAGAGTACACCACGTGGTGCATCTCAGCGACTTTGCGACTTCTCGAGAGCCCAAAGACCGACCTCTCGGAGAGAGCAGTGCGCACATACCGCGGGAAGCGACACAGCGCACGACAAAAATCTCGCACTTCGACGTCTTCGGGCGACTTCCCTTGTTGCTGGAGGAGAGCGAACGTGTAGTCGAGCGCTGGACATACTTTTCGACTATCCATCGGCTACTTGGCGAATCATTTTGACATCTCCAACGAATGCGCTCGATTGTGTTCGGGATTGTGTCGCTCAGTTCTGGAATCTCGTGAGCCTTCAACGCCTCGAACTTGCTGTGAGTCTCTATAATCCTGCATTTCCCGCCTTCATTTTGGAACCTCTACTCACTTTCGAGGGCAAACTGCTGAAGCCAACTGAGAACATACGTGATACCCACGCGCTCACTTGGATTCGCTTTGCACATTTTCGAGATCAGATCCCATGCGGCATCGTCGATAGCCGACGGACGCTTGGGGAGCTCTCCTGCGCAGATTTGTTGCTCCCTTTCGTCAAAATCTGCATTTCCCCTCGGAAGCTTGAGTGTAATCGCCTCCCAGATGCACATCCCGAGCGCGTAGATATCTGAAGCGACCAATTTGTGTGGTTCATCTCGAGCTACTTCCGGCGGCATCCAGTTATACCTGATATCACCGTGGGTATCGTAGCAATAATTTGTGTGAGCGTCGTCACAAATGCCACGCAATTTGGTGACCAAGTCGGAGCCAACCACGATGTTCTCACCGCGAAGATCCTGGTGAAGCACGCCTCGGTTATGGAGATACTGGAGCCCGAGCGCTGCGTCGTACAGAGATTTCCACCGCCAGCGGCAGTTCGATGCCGATTCTCGCAGAAAATCACGCAGCCCGCGCGCGTTCGGAATGGACTCGAAGACGTAGAAGTGCGGCGATCCAGAACAGCAAGCGCCAAAGAGCTTGACAACGTTTGGATGGCTCAGCAGGTACAATTGTGCGACTAGAGTGTCTGTAATGCCCATACATTTTGGGGACTTGTCGATCAGCACCTTGGATTTCCGTCACGTGCCTTCGTAGACTCGTGAGCCCAATTTCACGGCACTGCTGGCGTTCCAACTGTGGAACTCGACATCATCGCGAGAGATGACCCACTTGGGGGGCGGGGGCAACTGCTCGTCGAGCACATCCAGCACGCGGCCGAGCACTTTGGCGATCCCGGGTTGGAACACTGGATGTTCTTCTTCGCGCATGCACGCGTACAGCTCGCACTGAAGCATAAATACTGCTTGCTCTTTGGCCTCGCCGCAGTCGTATCCCTCCACGAGATACCTGCCATCGTCGAGACCCCGCAGCAGAGCCACGTGAAGCAGTCGCACGTCGCAATCAAACAGCTCTCTCATAGAGTTTCATCATTCTTCTTTTGCTCGAGGCCCACCACGCGAGCAAAGTGATCGCGTTCTTTGTTCAAGTCTCGCAATCGGTTCGTGACACCGCGGAGTACGGTGAGTCTGGTCAGGAAGTCTAAGCGCGCCTGCTTCAAAGGAGCGCTCTGTAGAACCGGAGCGTGATGGCCGCAAACGAGACAAGCATTTCTTCTTACAGAGCTGGATTTGTTTCCGCTGCACGTTGTTGTCGTTGTAGCTCGGGGCAAACAGAGTGTAGCTGTGTTAAAAACCTTGAGCAGAGTGGCGCGACCCAGGAATCGACGCAGAGCTTCGCCATGGCCTCCACCATAGCAGGGAGCAATGGGAACTCGTCTTCCGCGACCTCTTCAGGGAAAAGTACACCTCCTCCGTGGGCGATGAGCAGCTGCACGCCAGGAAAGAAGTCCATCAAGCAGCGAGCATCAGTGGCGTTGCATTGTCTTCGCTCAGCACATTCACTGGTGCTCCGGCGAGCACGAGCGTTTGGAAGATCTTCATGTGGTTTCCGCGCCCAGCAAGGATCAGCGGTGTCTCGTATCCCCCGCCATATTTGGGAGAACCTGACCGTGCTTTGGTGCTGACAGAGGCGCCAAAATCAAGCAGAGTGGCGACCGTCTCTTCGTGGCCAAACTCTGCCGCGTAGAACAGCGGCGTGTGACCGGTCTTGGTCGTGTCGTCAACTCGAGCGCCAATTGCAAGAAGCTTACGCACGGAGTCGACGTATCCGAGAGCTGCGGACGTGAACAGATTGACGACTCGGTCGCTCGGATCCGTGGCGAGCTGGTGGTTAAAAGCGCTGTGCCAGTTATATGTGCCGCCACGTATCGGTAGCGATTATCAACCGCGTAAGCAAGTGCTGACTTCCCGAGTTTGTCCTTGGTGTCGGCAGATGCGCCATGTCGAAGCAGTGCCACGATGTCATCGGCGCTAGAAAACTCCTCGGCCCTCCGCGAGGGTGACGTTCTTCCATGGCCGTCCTTCGCATTGATGCTTGCACCGTACGCAACGAGGTTCGCGATCGAGTCGTTCCGGTGACTGGGGATTCGGATCTGCGCTGCCCTCTAGAAGAGATTGTGAACGCTCTCTTCATTGTCCAGCACCGACGGGTCGTGTTTGAGCAGCAGTATGACGACGTCAAAGCTGCCGCTCTCAGTAGCTACCGAGAGCACCGTGCGATTCCGCCAGTCTTTCTCGTGTATGGACGCGCCGACCTCGAGCAGCACGCGCACGTCCGTGATGTTGCCGCATTCCGCTGCTTCATGGAGCACATATGGGTCGTTTGGATCGAGCAGCTTCTGCAGCTGCCTGGCGTCTCGTTTCTTCTGGAACCATGCGAGCATTCTTGACATCAGGGGTGTGGGGCACTTTGACTTTGTTTTCACACCTGACCACCGCTGCTGCTCTTTGCTGTCGTGCTGAGCACCTGGATTCTTCCTTCGTCGGACGCTTTGGTTGTTTGGATCGCTGTTGGGAGAGGAGTTGAAAAACAAGTTTGTGTGTCGGAGTTGCTTTTGGCGCTAGATTCACACAGGATATACCAACTTTGTTGCTGAACTGCGGTTCAGTCCAATTTCCCTTTCCTCCCACTCTCGAGCACATCCAAACGATGACACTGAACGCTCAGCCCAATTTCCTGGTTGACCGACCCGATCCTGAAGAAAAGACAGGCACAAGACTTCGCGGACCTCGACAAGTTTCGCATTTGACGCTTATACAAAGACTATGTAAAAAAGCTTCTTGGGCTTAGAGCGCCGAGGCGGCCGTGACAGGGTTCACGAGGCGGCCGATGTTCTCGATCTCGATCTCCACGACGTCGCCCGGCGCCAAGTACACCGCCGGTTTGCGCGTGAAGCCTACCCCCTCGGGGGTTCCCGTGAGGATGAGCGTGCCCTTCGGCAGCGTGATATCCTGGGAGAGCTGGCTGATGAGCTGCGCGACCGAGAAGATCATGTCGCCCGTGGACGAGCTCTGCATGCACTTGCCGTTGAGGTACGTGGCAATCTTGAGGTTCTGCGGGTTGTCGATGACCTCCGGGGTCACGAGCACGGGTCCGATCGGACAGAACGTGTCGAACGTCTTGGCGCGCACCCACTGGTTGCCGCCCTTGGCGCCCTGCCACCGGCGCGCCGACACGTCGTTCGCGCACGTGTACCCGGCGACGTACTGGAGCGCGTCCTGCTCGCTCACGTTCTTGATCGTCTCGTTGAGCACGACTGCGAGCTCGCACTCGTAGTCCACCTCGGGCGGACTCGACGCAATGCGCGGGATCACCACGGGCTCGTTCGGGTGCTGCAACGTGTTGAGCCCCTTCGAGAAGAGCACGGGGTACTGCGGCTCCGGCATGTTGGTCTCCTGCGCGTGCTTGCGGTAGTTGAGGCCGATGCAGAGGATCTGTGACGGCACCACGGGCGCCAGCAGCTTCTTGATGCTTGCGCGCTCGCCCGTGAACAGCAGGCTGCCGAGCGGGTCGTCGTTCTCGACTAGGCGCACGGCGCTGCTGTCCTTGGACTCGCGCTGGCCGCAGCGGATGGCGCCGTTCGTGTCGACGAAGCGCACGACCGCGGTCGCTCGCTTGGCGGAGGAGGCAGAGGAGAAGGAGACGCTCATGGGGACGGCGCGCTGTAGCAGGAGGGAAGGGGAAGAAGAAGAGGAGGCGCGGAGGCGCGACAGCAGCAGCATCCACAGGCAGCAACTGGAATATGGGGCGATTTGACAAAGCAGAAGTGATGCTGGTTGTGGAAGATGTGGGGCTGAGTGTGAACTCGATACGTTTAGTAAAAAGGTATTTTAAACCTGTTATTTGTAAAAACTACAAATTAGAAGGGTTGTATGATTATAGAGGTTGAATTTTAACGATTGTGATCATGCGTATGGTTGTCATTTTCGATTGTCATTTTTTGTATGAGTCTATTTCAACAGGCACACTCCACACACAGAGACCAAGGTCCGCCTTTGTCTTCTTCTTGACGCGACGGGGAGTTGATCTACACACACTACTGATACTGGACGCTTCTTCACACTTAGACGAGCGGGTGCGACATGTCCGTGAACACGCCGCACGTGCCGACACCCGGGACGCCGCGACGCAGACGGATGTAGCCCGCCTCGCCCCAGCGCTCGCCCCACGAGTTCTTGATCTTGATGGTGTCGCCGTCGTATCCGACAGCCAGCACGGCGTGGTCCACCTGGCTCGTGTCACAAGCCGAGAGGATGCCGCCCTGGTACTGCTTCCAGGCGTTGTTGCCAGCCGCGACGGCCACGACAACTGGGTGCTGGGCCAGAGTACTGAGGAGCCCGTCTTCGCCCGAGACCTTGGCCGAGCCCTTGATGCCCACGTCGACCTTCTGGCAGCTTGCCGTGCAAGCAGCGTTGCGGCCGTTGCTCGAGGCGTATGGGTACGCCGTCTCCGTGCACACGCCGTTCTTCTGGATGTAGTCGAACGCGTAGGTTGGAGCGCCACCGCCGCAACCAAAGTTTCTCGTGTCGCAACTCGCGAGCTGCTGCTCCGAGTACTTGGTCAGCGACTTCTGGCCGCCAGCGATACACTGAGCAGACTCCACCGCCGCGATACTCGCGAACGCCCAGCAAGAGCCACACTGGCCCTGGTTCTGAATCGGAGACACGCAAGGACCCTTCGACCAGTCCATGGTACCCGCTGCGCTTTGGGAGTCGGCTTCAGCGGCAATTGGTGCTGCAGTCGCCGAATCAAAGTTGTATCCGGTGTTATCGGTCGCTGGCTGTGGGGCGGCAGTGAGAGCTGGAGTGGTTGTGGCAGGTTCCTCTGGGGCAACAGGCAGGTTGTTGCTGTTGTCATCCGAGGCTGGAGCTGAAGTAGCTGGGGCTTCGGTCTCTTCTGGGGCGACCACAGGATCGCTGTCTCCGCCGTTCGTGTCCGGGGTCTCAGCAGGCTGGCTGTCTCCACCATCCGTGGCTGGCTCCGGTGCAGAGGTAGCTGGGGCTGCAGTGTCTGGGTTGTATGGCGCCACCGTCACTGGCACGTAGTTGTTGTTGTTGCTGTGGTTGATGGTGATTTTGTTCCACCAGTCGAGCCATTCGGCTGGCGGTGCGCCGCTCCACGTAGTCTCGCTCTTCTTCTTTCCGGTCGCATCCCTGCTCCAGCTCGACTGGTAACTCCATCCAGTACTGCTGGACTTGGAGCTTCCGGTCTTGGCGCTGTTGTCGCCACTGCGGTCCTGGTTCACGGTCTTGCTGCTGCCCTGCTGGTTCCAGCTGCGGTGGTTGCTGTTCGATCCGCCTCCACCTTGGTTCCAGCCACCCGAGTGCGCGCCACGAAGCTTGCGGGTCACCGGGTCTTCCGCCTTGCGGTACGCGTTACCGACGTACGTGTTGAACTCATCATCCGTCATGAGCGTGAACGGCGAGTCCGTGGAGAACTTGGCGTCCGGGTTCTCGAGCTCGAGGTCCTTGATGCGCTCCTTGGTGAGGAAGAAGCGCTGCAGCTGATCCTCCTTGGCATCGTCGGCGCTGCGCGCTTCGCTCGCGGGGATCCATCCGTTCGCGTCGGCGCTGTCCTTGAACTTGTTCATCCACGCGTCGAGCTCCACCGACACGTCCTCGCGCTCCTGGAGGTAGCGCGCGTAGTGCGGCGCGAGAGCTGCGTGCATGGGGCGCGCCTGCACGAGCGAGGCGGTCGAAGCCAGCGACAGCGCGGCGGTGATCGCGAGCACGTTCATCATGGTGGTGTGCTGTCTACTGGTCTGTGTGTGTGTTAGTTTGGCTTGGAGTGGGAGAAAGGAAATCGGCGAATGACTGAATGCCAGTGGGGGCTTGGGGCTTTACATACGTTGGCGATGGGGCTCCGGTCCTTTACAGCTTACAGTCACTAGTGTGAAGAACGGTAAGCACGGCCTGAAGGCTGGGCAGACTGGGGCTTTCGCTGTGTGTGGACGGCCTTTACATGGCGCGCGCGCATGTGGGGGCGAGTTGCCTTGTTGGGCTTGTTTGTTCGCTTTGACAGGCTGTTTCTGAGTGAGAGCGCCCAAAATGGCACACTGGCCACTGAGATACCTTGCATAACGGGTGTAATATTATATTGAGGTTTTTGGTGTTATAAAGATCCCTTGAAAACTGTCATACAAACCATTAGCTTTGAATATAATTTATGTATTTAAAAAAGGTTTATTAAGGGAGGATGCGTATTCGAGCTGGTGCAGCGCTGCAGAAACAGATGTGTGGGAGCGAGCCAGATAGTCGGTTCGAAAGATGTTCTGTTAAGTGCTGCTACTACAAAACACTGTTGTTTGAAGTCAAGTCACTATTGACCACCGTGTCAGAAAAGAGCCTGGTTTGCTGGACTATCGACTAATTTGACAGGGAATGTATCAACAATGCTGTTATAGTGCAGCAGCCATTCGGGCTGAACCTTGAAGTGGGACAGGCAGAATCACTGAAGCATCTGGCTGGCCGCCAGTGTCCGTTCGCTTCTGCTGTGGCAAATGGCGATCTTCCCTCCATTTCCAAAAAGAGTCTTATCCGCCACAGTCAATTGGGAGGCGTTGGTGTTGGTGTTATCCTATTGCAGCAGCGTATTGCGTTCGATCAATTGGGATTGGGAATTACTGAATGGATAAATGGATTGCGCGGCAGGGGTTGCCCTTGTTGACGGAAGAGCGGAATGAACCAAAATGGATCCATTTACCTCTTGTTCTTTGAAGGCGGGAGCTCTGGAAGCTGCTGTCAATTGGGAGGACACGACAGCACTGGCGCCACCGAATATGACCATCTAATGAGAACGCTTAGCCCACCACCACGCCATTGAAACTAGGCGAGCGGCATCTGAAATGACGCTTTTGTATCCTATTCGTTTTCCACTGGAACTCGGACGCGGGCGGATTTAGTTTCCTCAGGATCGAGAGTTCAACTAGAGAGATCGACAACTGCACTGCAGCAATGAAACGCTCAGTCTCGCCACGTGCGACTTGAGGTGCGAAGTGAACGGGTACTTTGAAAGCGTCTGGTTAGAACCAGCTGCTCACAGTGTGTGGCTGAGGGCGAAGTGGGTGCTTTCAAGTCCAGACTCGGCTGCTGCTCACTGACCGAATCTTGCATGCCTCTCTGACTGGGGCTCATTCTTATTATAATAGTGTTTGGTCAGTTGGGAATGGGGAACAGGCAGAACGTTCGCCAGAGCAACGCTCACAGTCAGAGAAATGTCCGAGAAGCGAGCGTTCTTGTCCACACAAGTGAGCGGCTGTGGAATCATCTCCACTTCCGTGTGCTGGAGCCATTTCGTTGAATTGGGTCTGCTGCTGAGTGTCAACAGTATTGTAGTAGGGCTCCTGCCTCACATCCGCTCCACTTGGGTGCCAACACGTTCAAGTTCTTATTTCTCCGCTCAGTCTCAGTTGGTCAGAACTTTATTTGCTGACCTCCCCGCCACCACTGTCCACCATCGGCAACCGGTCCCCAGCGAGAACTCACGTGTCCGTCTGGATACGAAGCGCCTTCGCCAAAGCCAATACGGATCAGAAAGACTTGATTCAAGATCGTATTTTGGGTGACATCACGCTAACAGAACCCACCTTATCAGTGTGCTTCTCAGTTACTCGATATGCCAAAGAACCGTTTGCAATATGCATTTTCTCTTTGGGGTCCTTGACTTTTGGCTCAAAGCCGGGAAGGCTCTGAGAAACCCTCAGTCCGGATATCGTTCCAGCGAATGACTCTGGTACTCAAGTCCAACGCGTAGCCTGAACCAATGCACGCGTGCATTGTGTTTACGCACTTGCGGTGTATGGTGTCTGCTTGCTTGCATTTGTCGACGGCACTGGAAGTCGCTGTGAATGAAAGCCACAAGTGGCGCTGTCGCCACCAGAGTAGCCTGATCTCGGGGCTGTCCTCGTGTTCGCCCTTCCATCTTCCAGTTCACCTCCAGTCTACTATAGAGTAATCACGCCCATGTTCGATTTACTTTGTTGACGAGTAGGTCTCGCGAGCAAGAGCGTCTGTCCACAGCTGGTCCACGACAAAGGTCACAACACTGCATCAACATCCGCAACACAACCTTACACAACCTGCATGCGCGCAGATCTGTCGTCCCAATAGCATCTGTTACGTGACCTCAAGCACCTTATGTGTGCACTGAGCAAAGCAGACAAGGTTCCCAGAGAACCCAGGAGCTTGGTTTCCTTCATTAAGCCCCAACCGACAACTGATGGATGGTGCTGGGATGCCATAGCTGGAGATTGATCCGCTGATATTACTGTATTCGTCCAGCAAGACGAAGACATTGCTTTGATAGAGCTTCTCCTGTTCCCCACAACCATGCGATGTGACCTCCGTCTGGGTTCACAAAGTCAGCAGCTGGTTGGCTTTTACACCGCAAAGTAGGTTGTGGAATGTTGATGTGTTGACGATTGTAAGCAAGTCATCGTCCGTCTATATGGATTGGATGTTTGATTTTATATTTTAGTTTTATATTTAATAATTAATTTATAATTAACCTCTGAAATAGTACAACAATATTTTCTTCAAATGTATATGTGTCGACCAACTATTTAGTTGACTGACTTCTCTGTTTGTAGACACTGCAACGTGGGACTTGGAGGTGACCGGCTGGGATCGGAGAACTCGCTTTCGCTTGTCGTACCTTCAACTGTAAACATGCTAAGTAATTGAAACTTGAAGAGCTACGCTACGCTGGACCGGGAATTCATACTGTCCGATACACTTGGTCCACAGGTCACTGACTGAACGCCAGCGCCATTGCCGATGCAAGCGCACTCATCAGGAGCAGCTCAGGTCAACACCAGTCGTCCGTTGTTAAAAAGTTGCACCAGCTGGACTTGCGGTGACCGCCCCTCCCTGGGTCCCTTCTACACTTGGACCCCTCTCATTCCATTCGCTTGACATTCACCTGGTGACTAAAACGCAAGACTGCGAGAAACTAAAGCTCATTTTGCAATTCGCCAGCTAGCGCGCACCACCACTGCATCAAATCAACAACTCCAAGCCCCAGTTCAGATATGAAGGTTCCATCATCGTTGCTCTACGCCAGCGCACTCGCTGCGGTCGTGAGCAGCTTGACCACCACCGTTGAAGCCCGCCCGATGCACGCCGGCATCGACTACCACCGCTACTTGCAGGAGAAGGACGACATCCAGGCAGAGCTGGACGAGTGGATG
>JAASGK010001199.1:0-11520 GCA_023334195.1 Globisporangium emineosum
TAAGTGAATCCATTTCAAACCATACAAGTTTTACACAATACCTTCGACAATTTATATTCCCATAATTTGCATTGCCTCTCAAAATGTATATCGATTTGCGCCAATTTTGATGTAACTTATTGGGAGTGGCATCTGTACAAAAAACAAAATATTAATTGGGCGGAGCTTCACCCATACAAAACACAAGTTTTGTGTCGAAGTGGAGGTCACTATTTGCTGCACACTGTCAGTATTTCTTAAATGCTGATAACGTTTTTTGATTCGTCAAAATTATTCAACAAACCCATTATAATTGGATAAAACCCTCTCAATATCTACAATGATTGGCTAAAATGATTTTCTTGTGAAAGTGCTGGCGTCCAATGGCCAAGAGCGGCTCACCAAAAAGGCACACACACAAAGCAATAACAGACGAGAAAGAAGATGGCGGACAGGTACGACGCCGTGGCTGCCGCTGACAATGAGAGTACGCTGCTGTGGTGCGTGGACGAGAAGAACTTCGCCACGAAGCGCGGCAAGATCATCCGCACGGTCAAGGAGCGCTACCTGCGCGACGACCTGAGCTGTTCGGTGCCCAACTGCTCGCTCTGCGTCTCGGAGAATGACACCACCGCGTCGTCGCACGTCATGGGCATGACCAAGTCGATCCTGTCCACGACGCCACACAACGGCGTGTACGTGCTGCCGTCGATGGAGGTGGTGCTGCGTCAGATGGATGTGCTCGAGTTCTCGACGCGCAAGAAGCACATGGACGTCGAGGTGTTTGCCGACATCATCATCCTCGAGACCGTGTGGGAGTTTGTCAAGCGCCACGATCTCGGCGTGTACAACCGCCTACGCGCGCTCATTATGAACCCAGACAGACGCTTCGTCGTGTTTGCGAACGAACACCACCGTATGAGCTACGTGCAGAAGAAGCGCAAGCTGCCTGCGGACCCAAGCAGCAGTAGCCCGGAGGGCGATACCTCGGGCGAGGACAACCAGTTGGAGACCGACGAAGAGCGCAATCGCCGTGCTGTCGCTGTCGCGTACAAGTGGTACGCAAACCATTTGCTGGAGCTCCAGCGTCGTGACGTGAAGGTGCTTTTTGTTGCGAACAACGCCGAGGATCTCGCGAACGCTGAGCGTCATGGCGTGAAGAACGGCACGACGATCGAAGAGTTTCTGCGACCAATCGAGAAGCAATGCCCAGAGTTGCGCGACTTGATGTCGACCACTGCGACGGAGCCGGACGCGGCGTCCAGTGAAGGAGTAAGCAGCAGCAAGAAGCGCAAGGCACTGTACCCTGAACACCTGAAGATGTCGGAGGTCCTGGCTGGAATCAAGAACAAGCGGTTCTTCCAGGGCGTCATCCGTTGCAATCGTGACCACGCTCTGGAATGCCATGTTCTGATCCACGGCATTGGAGACGTCAAGGTCCCAGTGCTGATCCAAGGTCGCGAACACATCAACCGCGCGATCGACGGTGATGTGGTTGCGATCCAGTTGCTCCCAAAATCGCAGTGGAAGAAGGCGTCGGACTCGTTTGCTGCCAGTGGCACTGCCGCAGCGGATGCCCTGGAAGAGGACGAGGATCTTGAACAGGAGAAGGAGGAAGACGAGCGACCGGAAGAGATCGGCGTCGCTGAGCCGACCGTGTCAGTGGAGCAGGCTGCGCTCATTCAAAGCGACCTCTCGCTGAGCGTCAAGCCTGCCGGCAAGGTGGTGGGCATCATCCAGCGCAACTGGCGCAAGTTCTGCGGCTCGCTCGAACCTCCGAGAACCGCTGGTGCCGTGCAGTCGTCGCACTGCCTGTTCGTGCCGATCGACCGCAAGATCCCCAAGATCAAGATCCAGACCCGTCAGCAGGACACGCTCATGGACAAGCGCATCCTCGTGGCGATCGACTCGTGGCCTGCCGACAGCCGGTTCCCACTCGGCCACTACGTGCGCACACTGGGCGTGATCGGCGACAAGGAGACCGAGACGAACGTACTGCTGATCGAGCACGACATCCCGACAGACCAGTTCAGCGACGAAGTGATGCGCTGCCTACCTGTGGAGGACTGGAAGATCACGGAGGAGAACTCAACGGGCCGCCGCGACCTGCGCGGACTGCCAGTCATGAGCATCGATCCGCCCAACTGCAAGGATATTGATGACGCGCTGCATGCCTCGATGCTGCCGAACGGTAACCTGCAGGTGGGCGTGCACATCGCCGACGTGACGCACTTTGTGGCACCGGGCTGTGCGTTGGACGAGGAAGCGGCGGACCGCGGTACGTCGACGTACCTTGTGGACCGGCGTCTGGACATGCTCCCGGATCTGCTCACGACCAAGCTCTGCTCACTCACGTCGACGGAGGACCACTTTGCATTCAGCGTGATGTGGGAGATGCAGCTGGTGGGCGACAACGAGGTGCAGATCGTGG
Organism: Globisporangium emineosum; assembly: GCA_023334195.1. Classification (NCBI taxonomy): domain Eukaryota; phylum Oomycota; class Peronosporomycetes; order Pythiales; family Pythiaceae; genus Globisporangium; species Globisporangium emineosum. The sequence goes on from JAASGK010001199.1 coordinate 2,411, forward strand.
ACGTGTCGTTCTGCAAGAGCATCATTCGCTCGGTCGCGTCACTGTCGTACCAGGAGGCGCAGGTGTTCCTGGACGACCCAGAGGCGGGCTGCGTCTTGGGTCACGAGGACAAACAGCGGGCTGAGGACAGCAAGAAGAAGAACGACAAGGAGCACGCGCGTAAGCAGCTGCTCGGCGCCGGAATTAAGACGCTGAACGTGATCGCGACGCGCCTGCGCGCCAAGCGTATCCAGGCCGGAGCGCTGACGCTCGCGTCGCCTGAGGTGCGCTTTGTGCTGGACACGGAGACGCAGAACCCGCTGGACGTGCAGATGTACGCACTGCGTGACACGAACGCGCTGGTGGAGGAGTTCATGCTGCTCGCGAACATCACGGTGGCGAAGAAAATCGTGCGCCACTTCCCGACGTTCTCCATGCTGCGTCGCCACCCGGCGCCGTCCAAGCGCCAGTTCGACCTGCTTTGCAGTCAGGCCAAGGCCGTGGGCGTGGAGCTGCATGTGAACAGCTCGAAGCAGCTGCAGGACTCGCTCGACGCCGCGCAGACCAAGGAGAGCGCTGATAAAAGCAACAAGAACCCGTACTTCAACAAGTTGCTGCGCATCCTGTGTACGCGCTGCATGATGCCGGCCAACTACTTCAGCTCGGGCGAGGTCACGCCGAAGGAGTTTCATCACTACGGACTCGCCGCGCCGATTTACACGCACTTCACGTCGCCGATCCGTCGGTACGCGGACGTGGTGGTGCACCGACTACTGGCCGCGGCCATCGGCGTCGCGCCGCTGCCAAGCTACCTAGAGAACAAGTCGCACCTGCACGAGATCAGCGAGCAGCTTAACCGACGCCACCATGCCGCACAGCTGGCCGGCCGCGCGTCCGTGAGTCTGCACACGCTTTTGTACTTCCAGCAGTTCCCGACCACGACGGACGCAGTAATCACCAAGGTGAAGAACAACGGCGTGGGCGTGCTGCTGCCGCGCTTCGGCATCGAGGGCATGATCTTCCTGTGCGACAAGGACGAGCAAGAGGACGAGAGTGTGGTGGTGTTCGACGCAGAGAAGCACATTTTGACGCTCGTGAAGCAGAACCGGCGCCAGCTGCAGGTGTTCGACAAGATTCAGGTCAAGGTCTACGTGGCGCTCACGTTCGGGAACCGCCAGGAGCTCAAGATGGACCTTGTGGGCGAGGAAGACGAGGTGCCGGAGCAGGACAAGACGTTCGTGAACATCAAGAAGCGCGCGCAGGCACAGGCGGCGGAAGAAGGTGCCAAGGCGACGCAGAAGAAGACCAAGAAGAAGAAATCCGCATAAGCAGTATTGTCCAACCAAAGATCCCTTGCACGCTCTTCATTTCCTTTACAAAACAGCGAAGAGCTCCACAAATATATTACAGTGAACATCTTATATACAAGCCGCGAGATTTATCTGACACTCGGATATAAGAAAATTTGAATATGTCATCAAAAAGTGACATGACATTTACGATATATAGTGACATGACACACAAGTAGTGAAAAAAAGGGACTCTTCAATCGTGAAGTCAATGGACGGTCCTCCGTGTGCGTGTTGGTTCTGCTGTTGCTGTTTGCATACTCTCGTGTCCATCTGCACCCCCAAATGGAAGCAGTTGTTCAATTAATTGACTCCATTTTACCACACAATTCTTTTCGCTCTGATAAGCCGGCAGTATATGCAAAATGAGATGACGATGTACGATGTTTCAATCGACAAATGCCCACGGTGCAATCAACACGAGTCTAACTCTCAACGACAAGCTCCTTGGAATTTGTGCAGTCCAAGGCCTAGAGATCGGATACGCACTACTCGCTTGTGGGTGGAGCCTCATTGAAAGCGTCAACTTCCCATTTCTCTGACAAAACGGAAAACACCGCAAACACAACCTGTGTGCCCCGACACCTTCTCGCATTCAAGAACCTCCACACACATGCAAGGTGCGACATACTATCACGACACACCAGTTGGTGGATACAGCTATTGTGTGCACAACTAGGCGTCTTGTCAAGAAGGACGCGATGTGATGCTGGTTGCGTCGATGTCGACAGCTCGAGCGCTTTTTCGCGAGTTTCTCCGTTTTGCCATCAACTAGTTTGCTCCGTTACTGTGTAAATCGCAAACTCATGGCGTTCTCCCACCAGAAAGAAGTTGCACGCAGTGTTTTCAAATGTGCGGAGAGCTTGTTTCCTCGATTGTTTTACTCTCTCAACTGCACTCATAATCAATATGACGTTTATTGCGCAACTTTGAAAGTGGTGGATGCATCTGAGACGAAGAAGCCGAGAAGTACCAACCACACGGTTGGTACACGATACTATTAGCCAAACATGCAAATCCAAATAGATTATAAAAGTCACATAATCTTTGACGTGGCCGATCAGCGACAAAGTGTCCAGTCCACTGGTCTACGTGATCGCAGTCTTCGGTAAATCGACTGGTGAAATTTATTGTGTTTACCGGATCACAAAGCCATACATCTATCCTATCATATAGCATACATGAACTGGTCGTGTGAACAAGTTTCCTTAATAAAGTAAACCACAGAGGCAAAACCAACCTGTTAAACAGAATATTTGAAATCAAAGAGAGTGTATGTGTAACTGACAAGTTGACAAATGGATTTTTTTGGCAATTGTCAATGACGAGCGCCAGTAAACTTGAAAACACTCTCGCCATAATCACGGATTGGTCATCATTGCCATGCTTTTCAATTGATCCGATGCGCTACGATGAGCGTGTCAACTGCATCGAGTCTGGCATTGCGGTGGCACCGAGATGGCTGGAACAAGTCGCATTTGCGAGCGCGACATGGGACGAACGGTCTCTGGGCAACCGATACAAATGCGGCAGCAGGTGTATCCAGCATGGCAAGCAAGCGCCGTGCGACTTGCAAAACATCTGGATGGCGGACTGCTCACAATTGAAAGTTCCCGTTCATCGGCACACGCACCATGGACAGACTTGAGCACCTTGACAGCTATGCCTTCGCTGAGCAGACCAACTACAACTCCGACGAGTTCGCACTCTCGGTGGGTGAGTCACTCCCGCTAAATGAGTTGGCGACCGCGTTGGACTACGATACCAATGAGTACCTTGAGCTGTTTGCACCACCACGAAATGCAGAAGAAGCGATCACTAGTTCGCCAGCGAAAACCACCCAGCGAAAGCGAACCTACGAGCAGCGCAAGGTAACGTGATACGTAATCGCTACCACTTTGAGTTAACTACTCTCATCCGTTTAGTTGTGATTGGGCGATGTTCGTGTTGCAGGACGAAATGGACACACTCGCAAAGCAGATCCAGTTCCTGGAGGCCAAGCTGGACTACCTGAAGCACCGCGCTGGGATCCCCGACGAGCAGAGCATCGCTCAGCAAACCATCAACAACATCATGCTTCGCGAAGTGCTGAGAAACCAGCAGTACCTCGTCGCGGGACTGAAATCGAACATCGCGAGAGACACAGTAAGTACACGATTGCGAATACATTCGGACAGATTTTTGTGCTAACAGGCGTTCTTTTTTGCCCTTTTCGTCTACAGAGCGAGCACGTGCTGAGTCCAATTTCGACGGCGATTCACCTCGGGGACGACCCGGCTCAGCGCCGCGCGACGCTGGAAACGATGAAGTACCAGCAACTCCACGACGGAGCGCGGTTCATGGAGAAGCGCACTCAGTTCAATTCTCCGACAACGCGCTTCTCGGAATCGACACGCTTCCAAAACGACCATGGCGACACTTTCGCTGTCACCTTTGACATTTTCCCCCTACGCCAAGCGAAGAGCGTCAAGCAGGTCTACGACGCCATGCTCTTCAACTGGTTCAACCTGGAGCATTGCATGGCGGACCTCTTTGGCGACGTCACCATGCGCGAGGAAGACGACACCGGCGACGAGAACGCCTCGCACCACCGGCTCGTGCACTTTAACCGCGACGGGGTCGCTGTCGAGTCCAACTATGTGCTCTTCTCCGAGTACAAGCAGCAGCACCAAGGCTGGGAGCCCATGGAGGAAGCGATCTTTGTCAGCGACTTTGTCGACAAGGACGACTTGTACCCGTATCGTCCTCAGGAGCGCGTCCGCAAGGACATGACGTGCATCACGACGATCAAGGTGCACTCCGCTCCGATTTCCAGCCAGAATAAAATGCCTGGTGGTGGTGGGGAGACCTCGGATGCAAAGCCCATGGTCGTGCTGACCAGGTGGGTCCAGTCGAAGCTGCACAGATGCGAGTTTGAGATCCCAGAAGGCCAGCTCGTGGAGCTCACGGAGGACTCGAACCGCGCGAGCGCGGCACTGCTGAACGCCGTCTGCGTGTCGATCCGAGCCACAGCGGCGCCCTGAGTTGAGTGGGCAGGAAAGAGTTCTTGGGCTTCAAGGGCAAAGCACTGGAACACTATCCCCTTTTTATAATGCATTCAGAGAAAAACGAAATTATATACCTTTATATAATCAATCGATAAAGAAGTGGCAGAAAACACCTTGAAATTTAATATATGAGGTGATGAGAAAGAGTACCTTTGATATCAAGTTGTTTTGCATGAGAGAAAATAAAAAGGTTTAATGCGTGATTTTACTTAATTTTTACTTGGCTTTGTTATATAAAGTTTATATAGGTAATAAAAGGGTTATAGACAGGAAATGGCATTGAAAAACCACTTCCTTGTCAAAGGTGCCATTCGCAACCTCGCGCTGGTGAAGAAGCGCGGTGATGGCCTCGCGACAGAGCGGACAGCGCGTCGCCAGGGAGCCCACGGGGCGTAGCTGCGACACCAATCCGATGCTGAGCACCAGCACAGAAGCGGAGGTACCGCGCGATGTCATACGGCAGCCCGCCAAGCAACCCAAGCGCCGTAATCGCACAGCTGATGTTCGAAAGGTATGGGGATTGGAAGGCCTTCTTCACGTATTGCTGGCGTGGCTGGGAACCCTCACTTGGCACATCCGTGTGCTTACTGCTCGCGCAATGCTTGCTTTCACACAGGGAGAGATCGAAATGCTGAGCAAGAAAGCCAAGTACCTGGAGTCCAAGCTGGAGTTCTTCCGACAGCGCATGGGGCTGCTCGATCAGTCACAGCTCGACCAGTGCGAGATCACCAACAACTTGCTTCGAGAAACGTTACGCAACCAGCAATACGTCATTGCGGGCCTCAAGTCTACGATGGCCGCCGATATGGTGCGTGAACTTGCCTTTGGCGTCCTTAACGCAAGAGTTTGATCCTGATCCTTCGTTGTGCTTTGCTGGAAACTCAAGTAGAGCGAACACATTCCGAGTCCAGTGTCGACTGGCATCTACCTTGGAACTGACTCCGAGCAGCGGCGCGCCAAACTACTCGCTATGAAGCGCAAGAAGCTCTATGATGCGCGAAAGTTCCTGGAAAAACGAATGCAGTTCATGGATCCGACCAAATCATTTTCAGAATCCACACGCTTCAAGTCCGCGGATGGCGATATATGCGCTTCCAAATTCGACGTCATCCCTCTCTACGACGCGAAAAGCGTCAAGCAGGTGTACGACGCGCTCGTGTACTACGTCTTGAACCTGGAGATCTGCACCGCGGAGATCTACGGAGACGTCGTGGTGCGAGAGGAAGCTGACACAGGAGACGAGAGCGTTTCCCACCACCGCCTCGTTTTCTCCAAGAAACACGGCGTTGAGGTCGAGACCAACAACGTCATCTTCTCCGAGTACACCCCGCCCCCACCAGTGACCAGACCGAAGCGCCAGGTTCCGTCGGGGAAGTGTGGCTCAACCTGCATCCGCGAGGGAGAAGGGCTGATTGTGACGGACTTTGTGGACGAAGACCTCATGTACCCGTATCGCACAGGCAGCCGCGTGCGTGACGACCTGACCAACATCTTCATGGTTCAGCTGCTCAGCCTTGAGTCACCTCAGGGGGGACTTGGGAAAGAACAACAGCAGCAGAATGGGCGTATTCCCACCAGTTTAGACCAAGGTGCTTTGGAAGAACAGATGCCGAAGCGGGTGGTCGTGTTGACCCGTTGGGTGCAAGCCAAGCTCCACTGCGGCAAACTCACGGTTCGCGACGACCGACTCGTGGGTCTCCGCGCAACGATCGACCGGGTGAACGACGCCATTCTAGCGGCCGTGCGAGATGTGCTCGTGTCTCAACCCCCAGCTTTGAATGTGTGAACGCGTGGCGTTGCTCACTGTTGGTACTGTTGCGTGCTGTCAGTGTGCGTGCGTAGTAATCCTAGAGCAACTGGGAAGTTCTCTCGGGAACCCGTCAACACATCTCTGATAATATGATGAGAGAGAGAGAGAAGGCAATCGATTTATCTTGGCAAGGTTGTAGAGATCGCTCCTTTCCTTGACCGAGTCACAAATGTTGTTTCACTTGCCTCCGATGCGATTCTTTTGTAAGACTCGTGGGACAACACCTATGGGCGAGGAGGTCGCTTCCGTTGCACAGCTGACGAGGCACAGTAGTCTGCCATCTTGATGTTCTTTCGTCGGACATGACCCCAGGTTACCCATGGCAATTCAATTGCCCACAGAACAAACAGCTCTGTGGGATGTGCGCTGCGATTGGTGCATGTCAAGATTCAACCAGAGATGTACGGTTCATTATGCCATAATGTTTGGTGGTGCATTGCGATAAATTTCCGAACGAGAAGAAAACACCATGGAGGCTGCTTGCAGTGAACCGTAAAAAGAGTGTGGAGACAGGGTCAACAAAATGTACGTTCTATGTTTTATATTTTGTAATTTACCTTTATAATCGAGACATATTATGGCGATATTTGTAGTTGAGGTGGATGCGTGATTGCGTATTCCCGTCCGTAATCATCCTTGTCAGAAAAAAATCACCACCACCTCATCCAGGCGATTGATCTTCAGCGGCACCTGACAATCGATCAAGCACCGCTTCACTCTGGCAGACCACCCGCGGCGTTGGTCTCGTGTCCTATCGACCGACCGTACTCACAGTCCGTCACGCGACACTTTGTAACAAGTCATCGACCCCCCCCTCCCCCCAGCAGCGCGAGACGCTCAGACCGATGGACGACGTCGCCATGAGCCCGTCGGACGTCGCGATGGACCATTCCTCCGTCAAGGAGCCCAGGCGGAGACCGCGGACGGCCGAAGTGCGCAGGGTACGTTCGTTGCTGCTCCAACTGCACGCGTGTACACTTTGCCACGCATATTTGCATTGTGCTGATCTCTGCGTACGTTGCCAACTGCGATGCGCTACTTCCACAGGAACAGATCGAGCAGTTGCAGCAGGAGACCAGGGACCTAGAGCAACACGTCGAACTGCTCCGGTTCCGCGCCGCGGGAGTCAACGACCAGCAGGGGGTCCTCTACCAGCAAGGACTCGAGAACGCATTGCTGCGCGAGTTCCTGCGCAACCAGAAGTACCTCGTCGCGGGGCTCAAATCCGCAATGGCGGTGGATACGGTTCGTTGCACGCCTGCTTTGAGTTACTCGCTTGCCAGTGCGTCATTGTGCATATTGATCTGATCTATCGTTTGTTTGCTTGCACTTTGCTTCACAATTGAACACAAACACAACAAAAAGAGCGAGCACTTGCTTAGCCCTTTGTCCAGCACAATATACCTCGGCGCGGATCCGGGAGGTCGCCGAGAGTTCCTGCTGACGATCAAGCCCCAGAAGATTTACGACGCAAGGCAGTTTCTCGAGAGGCGGACGCAGTTCCTCGACAAGACCAAGCGGTTCTCGGACGCGAACCAATTCGAGACAGTCGACGGGAACATATGCGCCTCGAAACTCGACGTGGTCCCTCTCTACAATGCGGAAGGCGTCAAGCAAGTGTACGACGCGCTGCTGTTTCATGTTCTGAACGTCGAGATCTGCACGGCGGAGATCAACGGCGACGTCATCGTGCGCGAGGAAATTGAGTCCGGTGACGAGAGCGTCTCGCAGAATCGGTTCGTGTTCTTCAAGAAGGAATTTGGCGTCGACGTGGAGGGGAACAACGCGATCTTTTGCGAGTACACTCCACGGAAGGAGAATCTGCCAGCCTATTTGCCCGATTTTGGCGCTGAACAGAGCGACGAAGGTGTGATCACGGTCGACTTTGTGGACCAAGACGACCTGTACCCGTATCGCCCGAGCGAACGCATCCGCGACGACGTCACCGCTGCGTTCATGGTGAGATCGTATCCCCTACCAGCACCTGCATTCTCAGAGCAAACAGACGACGAGGTGTTGAACGACCCGAAACAGCAGGAAGTGGTGGTGCTCACCCGGTGGGTGCAAGCCAAATTCCACGCTTCGGAGCACAACCTCCCGGATGATACATTGTTTGAGCTCCGAAGGGACTTGGACCGCGTCAGTGACGCTGTGCTCTCGCTCGTACAAGCTAGGTTTCGCCCTCCAACGGTGCGTGAAGCAACTGATAGTGGCGGAAACCATGAAGCCTCGATAGGCAGAAGGAGTGCCGATCACCTCCAAAGCGAGCTGGTACCTCGCTGGTTGTACTGAACCGCCTACAATATACCCCGCTCAGAAGTGTTTAATAGTACCAGACGGTATACCCTGAAGGATGCATGGGAATGGTCTGTCAACCACTTCTCGACTCTCTGGGGTTCCGTACCCTTGAGTTCAGTTGCATTTGCCATCCGGAGGGAGTTAAGTGTCCTCCAAATACTGTGTGCATTAACTCCTAAACCTCAATCAGGTGCATTAATATCGTTGATTCCAATCTGTTGTGGTGATTCATTTCATTTCAAGCACCCGCAGAACTTTCCAGAACCGGCGGATGCAATTCGCAGAGCTATCACTCCCGAATTTGCCACGAGCACGCACAGTGTGGTACCACCTGCGCGTTTCTGGAGTGTCAAGTGTACCACAAAGGCCTCTATTGGAAGCCGATTGAGGCTGCAGTGACTCGACTTGAGTATACATCACTCGAGTTCGAAGCACCACACGCCGCACGAGTGCACACGAGAACACCGCGAAGGCGGCGACGGACAGCCATGGCGACGGCGGCGACCCCGCCCGTGCCGACAATGACAGCAGCGACTGCCGCTACGGCGTCGTCCGTGCTAGGAGTAGTGCCGGCTACCGCGGAGGAAGCACCGACGACGTCACCGGCGGCTTCCAAGCCGACGCCAA
>JAASGK010001200.1:0-11509 GCA_023334195.1 Globisporangium emineosum
GCGCTCCTCGAGCACTTTTCTGCGCTCCTCAGGGGTCAGTTCTTGGTCGAATTTCGCGTTTTTCTTGGTCTGCGCCCATTTCTCATAGAAATCGTCGAGCATCGTGTAGTAGAGCGACAGATTCGCGAATTCGCGCTGCTGCAGGTACTCTTTTTCTCGCTTCTCGCGTCGCAACGCGTTTTTCTCGGTCCGCTTTTCTAGCTTCGAGAGGTTTTGGGGCAAAACGTCGGTGAGAAATGGCATCTTCTCGGAGCTCTTTCCGTTCGTCGTGAATGGCAAATGGTGCGGAAAACGGTTGTGGAGGTCCACGTGGCGATGGCGTGCGACGCTCTCACCGTGGAGAAAGCTGCCTTCGTACCAGAAATCCCACCGCTCACCGTCGTTTTCGTCCAATTCTTCTGGTTCCTCATTATCACGCGGCGCCTTGGGCATTGTTGGATCACGACCGTTTCCACTATCCCCGCCACCCCCACTATGACGGTGGTCGTTGTAGTAGAAATCGCCGCGTCCATTCATGGCGTTCTCGCGCCAAAAGCCCACGTGTTTGGATTTTTTCCTGTCGAAACAGGAAATCGCCCGTCCCTGCTTCACGCCGTTTTCAAAGAACCCTTCGTACGAATCCCCATTGCGCTCCACTTGCCTGCCCTGGCCATGCAGTTGGCCCTGCACAAACGCGCCTTCCTGCCTGAACCCATTGGGGAACCTTCGTGAACAGTCTTCGCCATGGAGCAGCCCTTCTTGGAAGAAACCTTCGTCGATCACGCCCGTGGACGACGTGTACTTGCCGAACCCCGAGATCTTCCCGTCGACCATCTCACCCTCGTAGGTCGCGCCGTCGGGGAACGTGATTTGCATCACCTCGCCCTGTGCGACTCCGTCTCGAAACGCGTCGCCATTCAACAGCGAGTTGCTGTACAATTTGTCTTTGCACTTCTTGCCGTACTCGTATTTCCGTGAAGGGCGCTCAAAAGTGCCCGTGCACGTCGTGCCTTTGCCAAACACGAGCTTGCCCTTGCCATACTTCGAGTTTTCGACAAAGTTACCGTCGTAAAAGCCCGAGTTGGTGTACTCGACGCCTTTGCCGTGCTTGGTGCCGAGCCGCCACCCGCCCGCGTACATGGCACCGATCGACGAGATGTGGAACTCGTCGTCCCAGGGACTCAGTGGCAGCTGCGCATTATCTTCACTTTCGTCAAGCAATGACACCGCGGGCTCCATGAACTCGCCCTCGCCGTGCTTGAGCCGCTTGAGACGCACTGTGCGCATGTTGATCTCTTTCTCCAGGTCCTTCGCGCTCATGACGTCGTTCTCCACCTGGTCGTCTTCGAGAAACGCCTTGGGCTGCGGTCGCGTCTGCACGAGGCAGACGTAGTTCCAGTCGCGCTTGTCCATCGCGACTGACGCGAGCTCCTGGCCGCGAGGACTCGTGAAGTTCACCACCCACGTGCGCGTTTCGACATGTGCTTTTTCATCTTGTGTGGTAGTCTGACCTCCTGGTAAAGATGACGGATTATCAGCACTTGGCAATGGGGAAAGCTGCATCGGCTCGGTCGTGAGGAACTTCTCGATGCGCTTGCGTCGCTTTGTCAGCAGCTCCAGTTGCGCGTCAAAGCGCGCTGCGTGGCTCGCGATCGCATCCGCGAGCTTCTTGCGCATTTCGGCCTGCTGCGTCGGGTCGCCGTCGACGTCCATGGACGGTAGGGCGGCGACTTTCTGCTTGACGACCAGTTTCTTCCTGCGCGTGACGTCGATCTCGGCTCGCAATGCCTTCAGCGGCTCGAAATCCTGCGCGACGCCGAAGAGGAGCCAGGTTTTGAGGTCCATGGCTTCGCAAACGAGAGGCACGTGGGAGAGTACGAGGATGGTCTGACCCGAGTACATGGGGTCCTTCAGATCGTCCTGTGGTGGCGGCTCGAGGCGCTCATGGATGACGTAGTACCACTTGTCCTTCCCTTTTGGTGGGAGCACTTGCACCATCCAGTCTTTCGGCCAGAGCACGTCTAGTAGGGAGCAATGGCAGCACCCACAGGTCACCATTATGAGACGATCAACCGCTTGTAGATCAATGGCAGTAAGGTGTACGTACTCCCAAATGAGTCTTTCAGAAGCGCGGCATTGCAGCCGAAGAGCAAGTTGATCTTTTTCCTGCACACAATGCGATTTGCACCAATAAGCGAACCTCCACACATACATATGCAGGCGTCCTAGTTAACTAGATCGCATTGAAACACACGACTCACACAGTGAAGTCGGAGCGCAGCACGCGCTGGAACGTGAGCGTTGTGACGTCCGTGCCGCACACCGGGTCGTAGAGCGCGACCATCATCTGGTCCTCCTTCACCTCCTCCACGACGTTGCCTGTCTTCATGTCCATCACGAGACGCCCCGTGCGCGTCGCCATGATGATGGTGTCGCTACAGTTTATTCACAGCCTTCCTTCCGTCTGTTTGTCATCTCGGTATTCCATGCAGGAAGGGCACACGCTGAGCCATTTAGAAACGTTAGATATATCGTTTCTATTATACAGTTCTAGTCACTGGTTGGATAAAATATCACAAATCACAATCTTTTCATCCAATGAAAATACAGAATGCTTACTGGATCGGAAATGAGCCAAAAGCGCGGCAACCCAAAACAAAGCACACACAGAAGTCAAGCAAGCACACACACCACAAGGATGTCGAACATCTACATCACCGAGCCGAACACGGAGGGAAAAGTGCTGCTGCACACGACGTTCGGCGACCTGGACGTGGAGCTCTGGCCGCAGCAGGCGCCCAAGGCCTGCCGCAACTTTGTGCAGCTCTGTCTCGAAGGGGTGCGCCGCTTGCACGCGCTCTGCATTGCGCCGTCAACAGCTCATGAGCAGCACCGTTAACTCACGAATTGTGCTCTCTGTGTGTCTCTGTTCGCCCCCAAATTAGTACTATGACGACACGATCTTCCACCGCATCATCGCAGGCTTCATAGTGCAGGGCGGCGACCCGACGGGCACGAGCAACGGCGGCGAGAGCGTGTACGACGGCGCGTTCATCGACGAGTTCCACTCGCGCCTGAAGTTCAACCACCGCGGCATCGTCGCGATGGCGAACGAGAACAAGCCCAACTCGAACCACTCGCAGTTCTTCTTCACGCTCGACGCGTGCGAGTTTCTCGAGAAGAAGCACACGATCTTCGGCAAGGTGCGTGCACGCAGTGTGTATTGAGATTATTGCATACAGTCGTATTGGATTCGTTGAGCGTGTACCCGACTCACCGCTGCGGAGGCATCTGGTGTGCATCGCAGATCACAGGCAACACGATTTTCAACTTGCTGAGCGTCGGCGACGCGGAGACAGACGCGCAGGACCGGCCGCTGCATCCACCGAAACTGCTGAGCGCCGAAGTGCTCTGGAACCCGTTCGAAGACATCGTGCCGAGGTGAGACCAGCCGCATTGTCGTGCTATGTCTGTTACTGTATTATGAGGAACGGATCGCTCGTGCACGACAAATATTGTCTGTGGTCAGCTCTTGTGCGATCATCTCGTAGTTAGTGGCGCACCATATGCCATGGCGCTTCTCGACTATTGAGGCGTATATGACGCATGAGCGAACCGCTAATGAAGAATGTTCTCTTCATATGCTAATGCTTCAACAGAGACATCCAGCACAAGAAGTCCGCGTCGAGTGCCGCGGAAGATGCCGCGAAGAAGAAGAAGCGCGAGCGCAAGGCAACGAAAGACCTCAAATTGCTCTCGTTTGGCGACGAAGAAGAGTTCCAGCAGGAAGTCGCCAAGAAGAAGAGCAAAAAGGCCAAGAAGCTTATGAGCAGCCACGATCTGCTGGACGACAAGAAATTGAAAGCGCAGGTGGACGAGGAGCTCCTGCAGAAGATCGCAAAGACGACGAATGGCGACAGCAGCGGGCAGCAGAGCAAGGAGAGTGGTGATAGCGCCGGGGTGTCCAAGAAAGAAGCCGCGCGCGCGAGTTTGAAAGCCGCAGTCACCTCGGCTGCCGCGAGAAAGACGATCGAGTCCACCAGTGAGACCTCTGCGAATGCTGCTGCGAATGACGACGACGGCAATGAAACGGAAGCCGCACTGAAGAAACAAGAGAAGAAGAAACCCAAGAGCAGTAAATCGACCGCGGGGGATGACGCACAAGACGAGTACACGCGGCTGCGCGAAGAGCTCCGCGCGAGCAAGAAAGCAGCGCCCGTGCTCATGGGTTCAAAGGCGAAAGAGCAGGACGACGCGAAGGCGTTCCACGACATGCTCACGCCCCTGCAGCAGCAGCGCCAGAAGTACTTGCAGAAGAAGAAAGCGAGCAGTCGGTCGGGCCGCCAGCAGGAGACGCTCCAGAAGCTGATGCAGTTCAAGGCGAAGCTCGAAGGTGTGAACAAGAGTGCGATTGGTGGAGAGGAAGAAAGCAAGGGGGACAGCGACAGCGATGACAAGAAGAAGAACGAAGGATACCACGGGCAAATCCTCGATGAGGACAGCAGTGATGACGGTGCCACTGAGGTGATTGAAGGGGGCCCAGAGCAGGGTGGCGCTTCGAAACAACAAGTGGAGAAGGAGAAAGATCTGTCGTGGATGACCGCCAAGCTCAGGTTCAAGAAACACATTGATGTACGTGCAACCCAGATGGATTTTGGGATCGTGTCTTGCTTGCTTGCGTCCGGTTCAGAGACGCACGCGTCACTGAGCGAGCTGGAAGTTGAACGACGTATTTAACTCTCTGTGTGTACGCGCATGCCTGTGTGTATGCGTGTGTCTTTTGGTTTGGGTCCCACAGGATCAATTCCGCGCCGGCTTCGATCCTTCCGCTGATGTAAGTGTCCTCATGTACTCTGAATGGCTGGGCTTTCTTCCCACGTTGATGCTTGCTGCTCTTCACTAATGAACGATTGTTGCCGCTGCGTTGCAAAACAAATCGGTGGTCCCAACTCTCTCTCTCTCTCTCTCTCTCTCTGCAGAATTACATGACGATCGACACGCGGGATGAGAAAGCACGCGAGGACTCAAGCAGCACGCGTCGCGCCTCGGGAAGAACTACAGGAGGTCGGGACCGCAGTCGGGACCGCCACCCACGCCGCGCCGATCGGAGGTCGCATCCACGCGATGAGCAGCGACGCGACAACCCTTCGAGACGACACTGAGAGCGGGGGTGATCGAGCGTATAGTGCTGATGTGTTTGTGTACAGTAGCCGAACAGCGTGTGTGGTTGCTGATACCGGAGGCAGGCGGGTTCAAAGCAAACAGATGGAATCGAGGACGATTCCTCAGCACAGGACACACACAGCACCAGTGAGATTAGTGAACCCCCGATCATGTTAAGCCAATCATCATCATTCATCATTCGATGATTCGCCCTCAGGCGCCAATCAATACGAAATGAAGAAAGCGCCAATACGGTACAGTGCTCGGTAAATGCTGTGTGTCCACTGAGCTGCATCCCCCCATGCAAATCGCTCGCTCTCGCTCAATGGAGAGTGCCAAAGGCCAAGTGAAAGAGATTAAACCTGTTTGTGGGTGTGCTTTTGAGCCCATATGAAGGAATCATGCCACGTCCTGGTCGACGGTAAACATTCTCGCAAACAGCACACACGCTTTGCCTCTCTTCATCCGCGTCTACAAGCGAATCGTGCGCTCACATCTGCGTGATTCACACATGTTGTGCTGCAGGAGCAGTTGGCGCGCTACATCACTCGCTCGCCCCTGAGAACACTCAGCTCATTCAATTCTGGCTTTTATCTTCACGCGCGTTTTCATGCGTCTGTAGGGGCAAAGGTCATCAACATTGAAAAAGCAGCGCGTTCACGCCACATGATCAAGCACATCTTTTGGCGAGAGAACAACATCGTCACATCAACATCTTCCTTCGATGCCGCGCCACAGATACGCGAGCTCCCCTCGCATTTCTATTGTGCGGCCCCGAAATCCCATTTCACCACCGACTTCCGCCTCAGACAGACACACCGCCCCAAGGACCTCGGCAAGGTAGGATTGAGCGC
The DNA here is from genome assembly GCA_023334195.1 of Globisporangium emineosum. Lineage (NCBI taxonomy): Eukaryota > Oomycota > Peronosporomycetes > Pythiales > Pythiaceae > Globisporangium > Globisporangium emineosum. The sequence goes on from JAASGK010001200.1 coordinate 5,997, forward strand.
CAGCATCCCATTATTGGCCATACGGATGTGAGGCGCACTCGAGCCATTAATTAGTCCGCACGCACGCTCACAGAGTTACTCGTTTGAAAGACGTCCATCTTGCGTGATTTGATTGTTTCGCACGAAGCATCAACCCAAGATCTTTGAGGAGATCTCCCATATCAAAAAGAATGCTATTCGATAGGTTTCTTAAAAAAGTGACTCATAGCATGTAAAAAAATGTAAAATGCCTTCATGTTCTCTCAGATGAACACTTTAGAGATTTTACGCGTCTGCAATTGACCCCACACACAATAGCTGCTGCTGTAGCTAGTATCATACTGGAGTACAGTGTATTTGTACTGCTATTATGTATCTGCGCGTATTGCATGACATCACGCTGGGATTCAACATTCAGCTCAGGTTGAGACGTGGGCGACGAATCAATATTGAGGCACAGTAATGCCAGCTTTTACATACAAATGGATGGTTCAGATAACTTGCCAAAGCGCTTTTTTTTTCCTTTGTGACGAAATGGGAGTCAATTGAATCGACAGCGCACGATAGATAACCCATGCACAGACATCCCTCTGACATATTCGTTGTACGTATTACCGCGGCGTTGTTATGCCCTTGGGCGGAAATCAATTTGGCCGATTACTTTCGAGTGATCATCACAAATTGACCACACAAAACTCGCTCGGATTTTACATTCCAGGGAGTTATTCAAGGATCGGCTCCCCACCAAAAGGCAAATGTCACCCAAGGAGTCAAAATAGGCTGTTGCATGGGTTTTGTTGCGCGTGCGAAATGCGCTGAACTCTCCGGATGTTTCGCTAGCTTGGTGATGTGTGATTGGAGGGAACTACCCCTAGCCGCGAGTTTCTGGCTTACCGAAAATCAGCTGGTTGGAGAGCCGGCGCAAGAGACAAGCCATTGTGGTGTCGAAAGGGGGGCCGTGATGCAAAACACCAAATTCCCTCTCGTATTGAAAATCACTGAAATATGTATTCTAAAAGGGTAGTTTGGATACCAATGAAATACAATTATATTTATAGTATTTATAGAGGGAACTAACGAACCTTGTAAAAAATAATCTCTTTGCTAAAACTGTGTCAAAAATTTTCAGGTTTTGACAGTTTTAGCAGAGAGATTATTTTAAAAAGTTTACTTTTCAACGTGAACATTAATTGAACGACTGGAACTCGCCGCTCGCACCGCGCCACACACAACCACAACAGTGAGCACGCAACAGGATTGCATACAGTACTCAAATCCTACCGAATGCTCTCGCCTCTGGGTTCACTCCATATCATCTCGCACGCTATTAATATTTGATACATTTCGCCCCAAGTAAACAAACGTTTTATGCCTCTTCGGCTTAATTTCACGCTTTGCTTTTGATCCAGGATAAACCAACGCGTTCTGAGACACCATCTGCTTTTCCTCACCACTTTGAAACGAAGCAAGTGTAGAGCCAGGGCGCTCATCATCGCATTGCGCTTACAAACGTCCAGTTTCATTTTCAGTCCTGTCGGTGGGGTTTTGGGTTGTTGAGTCCATAGTGAACGCAAGAGAAGAGAGAGGACGGGCTCGTGTCGTGTAACTGTGAACTGTTCGCCCCAGACACAAAAAAGGAAAGGAGCTGCTCTCGGAGCGCCATTCTCTAATTCTATCCCGGCCCCACAAGCGACCGCGTAGACTACCGATCGCTCCACTCTTCTCTGAGTCTCTGCGGCGCCTTCCCCAGCCATTCCGTTTCATTCAAGAGGAACGGAGGGAAAGCGTCAAGGAACGCGCGGCGCAACGACACCACATTCAACAGTGGCAAGTGCTTTGGATTTTCAATCCGGCACGTCCCCCGCCCCGCATTCCCGCAGCTCAGTCCAGTGAGCGAGCTTCCGTAACTCTTCGCATCCATCGACCAGCAGGCAGGCACACAGGCACGCAGCAGCTTCTCCAGTTTAGTATTTCAGTGGAGATTTAAGCAGCAGCAGCTACCGAGATCGATCCCGCAGAGACAGGCAGACAGATCGAGAAAACAGACATGGGAGCGAAAGGCAACCACCGCAGCAGGAACCCGCCGTCCAAGCTGGAAGACCGCCTCGACCGCGCGGGATACACGGCGAACGCGAGCAACCCCAAGACGCTCACCAAGACCAAGTCGTCCGCCAGCAACGCCGCTGACGCGGCAGCCTCCGCTGTCGCGGCCGACAGCATGCCGCGCTCCAACAAGGAAGGTGACTCGGACTTTGTGATGCTCAACAGCAACACGCCGTCCGAACACGCGTGCAACCACGGCGACATGGACTCCAAGAAAGCAGGAGCAAAAGGCAAGCGCCCAGCCAAGCTGCCGATGCCCTCGATCATCGGACCCGTGGTGCGTCCTCCGGTGCTCGGGGCGAGCAGAGGACCAGGAAATGGCGGTAAGAAGAATGGGTTCAACCAGAGCATGAACGCTGGCGGTCGCCCGAGCTTCGCGCCCAGCATGGGTGCTCCGTCCAACTTCTCCAAGCCGAGCGGAGGGTTGGAAAAGGACGACCTATACCAGCTCAAGGAATCGCTCTACAAGGAGTCCATGTCGTTTTCGTACGCACAGGTGGAGTCCTTGGGGGCGAGCAATGGCTTTAATAAGAGCGGCTTCAACAACAACCAGGACCAGGACTGCGCGACGGGTGGTGAGCAGATGGCGTTCTACAACCACTTTTTCGACATCAGTCGCTTCACCAACACGGCCAAGCCGAGCGACGTGGGTAAGCAGTCGTTCTACGAGCAGCGCGCGTCGTCAATCGCGTTCATGCCACTGCCTCGCGAGTCTGTCGCTGTGATGATCGACGCAGTCAAGAGCTCGAACCTGGGCGACGACGAGAAGTGTCGCTTCTTGTTCGAGATGTTTGACATCGACAACCAGGGCGTGCTGACGAGAGAAGGCGTGCGCGCGTTCCTGGAAGCTACTTTTGTCGCCAACAACGTGCAGTTCCTCGGTGACTTTGACTTTGATGGCGTCGTGAACAAGCTCTTTGCGCGCAGCAAGCACCCGGAGAAGATGACCTACAACGAGTTCCGAATGTACTTTGGCGGCGTCGTGCACCCCGAGAGTGAGAACATGGCCGACGCTGGCAACCCAAGCATGGCTGCTTCCAGGGTCGGTGGTGGGCGGAAAGCGCCAGCTAAGCCGCGCTCGCCGCTGTCCAAGCTCAAAAAGTACTGCAAGAAGTACGACACGCAGATCATGTGTATCGTGTTCTACTTCATCCTCATGATCACGGTGTTCATCCTCAAGGCCATGCGGTTCAAGTACGACCCTGCGGTGGGCTACTGCCCTCGTATCGCTAAGGGGTTCGCGCAGATCGTCATGGTGAACACGCTGTGCGTGCTGATGCCGATGTGTCGCAACTTTGTCACGTCCTTGCGCAGCTTCCCGATCGTCGTCAAGTTCGTGCCGATCGACAAGCACATTGAGTTCCACAAGATCTGCGGCATCGTGATGGTCATCGCGTCGTTGGGCCACACCGCGGCGTGGATCATGATCGTGTACTACGCGCGCACCGTTCCGCTCGAGGTCTGGGCCGAGTCCAACTACTACAAGCTGTCGTTCGTGCGCGACGAGAACCTGTTCGAGTTCTCGGAGCGCATCCCCATCTGGACCGGTCTCTTGATGGTGATGCTCATGGCGATCGCTATGCCGCTCACGCACCCGAAGATGCGTCGCGGCAACTTCAACGCGTTCTGGCTCACACACTTGCTCTTCCTGCCGTTCATCATCTTGATCGCTGTGCACGGTCTGGCCATGTGGGTCGCCAAGCCTGAAGCGTGGATGTGGGTCGCGCCTCCCATCGTGATTTACTTTATTGAGAAGCGTTACCGCATGGGCAACGTGTTTGGTGGCAAGACAATCATCCTGGACGCAAAACTCTCGCGGGAAGCCTGTGCGCTCTTCATCAAGAAGCCGTCGACGTTCGGCAAGGGCCAGAAGTTCCAGCCGGGCATGTACATGTTCATCAACATCCCGATGATCTCGCAGTTCGAGTGGCACCCGTTCACGATCTCATCGGCACCTGAAGACGGGTACCTGAGTCTGCACATCCGCAAGGCCGGTGACTGGACTGGTGCACTGTACAACGTTGTGGGCAAGATTCAAGAGAAACAAGGCGCGAACCTGGACATGGAGGGCCACGGTGCCGAGAACATGTCGCCGTACCCGACGATCTACATCGACGGCCCAGTCGGTGCGCCAGCACAGGACTACTCGCGCTACCGCGAGGTGGTGTTTGTCGGTGCGGGTATCGGTGTGACGCCGTTCGCGTCGATCCTGCGCAGTATCTTCTACCAGTGGGACAGCTTCCGTTGCCCGAGTTGCTCGCACATGCGCTTCCCGCCGACGTTCCAGATCCGCAAGATCTACTTTTACTGGATCACGCGCGAGCAGGAGGCGCTCACGTGGTTCACGGAGACGATGAACCAGCTGAGCGAGATGGACACGGAGAACCGCCTGGAGATCCACAACTACTTCTCATCCATCAAGGACGAGAAGGTCATCGAGCCGCTGCAGGCGCTGCAGAAGTTTATCCACAACACGGAAGGCCAGGATATCGTCTCGGGGCTGACGACGAAGCAGATGACGCACTTTGGCCGTCCGAACTGGAAGGGCGAGTTCGCGCGCATCGCCGACAACCACTCGCGTCTCGAGCGCGTCGCGCCGATCGGCGAGAAAGAAGAGATTGGAGTCTTCTTCTGCGGCCCAAAGCCGCTGGGCAACACGCTCCATGAAGAGTGCACGATGTTCAACCAGGACAAGAACCGCCGCGTGAAGGACGTGGAATACGACTTCCACAGCGAGAACTTCTAAACCGAGAGGCGCCTCAGGGAACCTCCGATCCGATCCGACCCGCCATGCTGCCTGCTTACTGTACGTGTGTAGATAACGAGACGATGTGGTGTAACAATGTTGCAAGTTTGTTGAACGCAGGGACAATGGATGGTGTTGTCGGATATTTATTATAATCCACAAAAAATGTAGACAGAAACAATCAACTCAACTCAAATGGGCTTGGTCAAAATTATCGAATGAGCTCCGATGCGTTTCGAAGGGCATGTGGCTAGTCTAATCGACTGTTCGAGTTGCCCAAGAGATGCGAGCGGTGGCGCCACAGTCCAAAGTCACGAAGATGTCGCCTCTTGTTTGTTTGATTCACCACTAGTATTTTATTTGCGTATTCGGCTCTTTGCTTCGCGAGGGAGAGAGCCAAACTTGCGTCCCGTGTGCATCACACCAAAGTTCCAGCAGCAATCGAAGGGCTCCTTCAAAAGGCGGAGAGCTCCACAGAATCGAAGATCTCAAGCGAAGTCGACAAGTTCCATCACCATCAAAGAGCCCCAGTACAGCGTATCTACAGCAGCGCGAATTCGCGAATCTGTCGCTCTACTACACGATGCTCGACGATTTCTATGAGAAATGGGCGCAGACCAAGAAAAACGCGAAATTCGACCAAGAACTGACCCCTGAGGAGCGCAGAAAAGTGCTCGAGGAGCGC
>JAASGK010001201.1:0-11504 GCA_023334195.1 Globisporangium emineosum
GCCAACTACGCGACCGTCAACAAGGCGAAAGCCATGAGCGTGCTGCAGAAAGCCAAGATGGACGACGGGCTCTCGCGCGCCTGGGCGCTCTACATGGCTGCGTCGTTCGCAGAGTAAGCGCCAAGTAGGCTTCTTGAGATCCGCTCTGATGGCTGGACGGGGTGTGTTGCAGGAGGTGAACCTTGGAGCCTTCGTCCCAGCTTTGTGGCATTTGCATCTTGTGTGTTTTCTCCGATTCTCCTTCCCGCCTTCCTCTTGGTTCCCCTTCTTTTGCCTTCACGTTAAAAACAATAATGCAGCATCATACACACACAGATCTCTGTGGTGTCAGCATGTTGCTTTCGGTTGTCCTTGTGGCAGCGTCGCTCTTTGTCGTGTCTTTCTTGGTCACGGGGCAACATCCATCGTGCGTGGGTTCTTGGAGAACTGGCTGTAATGGCGTCACGTTTGATTAATATAGCGATGCTGAGCAGAACCGGAAAGCACAGCTTGCTCTTCGCTTGCTTCCGCAGAGTGTGCGACTCACACACAGATCGAGCAGGCTTCAACCCTCAACAACTTGCTTGCACTCTTGTCATTTTCGGCCACAAAGAGATCGTACTTAAACAGGTGTTGTTTGACTGTATGCATCCATTAAAGTACGATTTCCATTTGTGACACAAGTGACCCCACACACCGCCTGGTTGTGAGAGGGTGGGCTTTGTGTGGGGACGGTGGCAGTAGCCTCGCTGGTGGAAGATTTTGCTTGTGTTTCTGTGGTGATAAATCTTCTTTGGCCCGACGGACGATACAAGAGCCAAGAGCCAAGACCTAGCGACTACCATGATGATGGTGAGCAGCCACGCTGGCGCAGCGCCTTGGGATGAAAGAGGGCAGGGAGGGGGGACGTCTGTATATGAATGATATACTGTGTGCGGTGCTGACTCTTCTATCTGTATGTGTGTGTGGGTATCTCTTTCTGTCTGTTTGTGATGGTGACGAGCGCAGCAACCGCAGATTATTCTGCTCAAGGAGGGCACGGACACGAGCCAGGGAAAAGCGCAGTTGATCAGCAACATCAACGCGTGCCAGGCCGTGATGGAGGCCGTGCGCACGACACTCGGACCGCGCGGCATGGACAAGCTCATCCACGCCGGAAACAAGGTGCATAGCGTCTTGCATTTTAAAGATTCAGGGGAGCAGGTTGGCAGTGAAACGAGCCAAACGTGTGTGTTTGCTAACAATTGTTTTTATATCGCCATTTATTCCCCCTGCAGACGACGATCTCGAACGACGGTGCGACTATCATGACCCTCTTGGACGTCGTCCACCCTGCTGCGAAGACGCTCGTGGACATTTCGCTGTCACAGGACGCCGAAGTCGGTGATGGCACCACGTCGGTCGTGCTTCTCGGTGCTGAGTTCCTGCGTCAAGCCAAGCCATTCATTGAGGAGAACATGCACCCACAGCTGATCATGAAGGTATGATTATCATAGGTAGTTACTGGCAATGTGTAATCTGTGCTTCAGTGGTCTAACTCGCGTTTTCTGGGATCTATTTGATGAATACATACAGAGCTACCGCAAGGCTGGTCAAATCGCCGTGCAGAAGGTCAAGGACATCCAGGTTCGTGTCGCGGACTCGGACATCGTCGGCCGCCGCCAGATGCTCGAGCGCGTCGCTGGTACTGCGCTCAACTCCAAGTTGATCTCCCGCCACAAGCCATTCTTCTCGCCAATGGTACGGGAACTATTGTTACTGCTGTATCTACACGAAGTGTTGTTGCTTGTGCATTTATGTGTGCTTACGTGTATGTTCTTGAGTTGTACAGATTGTCGACGCCGTCCTCAGCCTCGATGATACGCTCGACATCACGATGGTCGGCATCAAGAAGGTGCAGGGCGGTTCGGTCACGGACTCGTTCCTCGTGAACGGCGTCGCGTTCAAGAAGACGTTCTCGTACGCGGGCTTCGAGCAGCAGCCAAAGTCGTTCAACAACCCAAAGATCTTGCTGCTCAACGTTGAGTTAGAGCTCAAGTCGGAGAAGGAGAACGCCGAAGTGCGCCTCGACGACCCAGACCAGTATCAGTCGATCGTCGACGCCGAGTGGAACATCATCTACGAGAAGCTCGAGCTGTGCGTCAAGAGCGGTGCGCAGATCATTCTGTCCAAGCTACCAGTCGGCGACTTGGCGACCCAGTACTTTGCGGACCGCGGCCTGTTCTGCGCTGGTCGCGTCGCCCAAGACGACATGGAGCGCACGCTGCGCGCCACGGGCGGTGTGGTGCAGACCTCGGTGCACGACATGAACCCTTCGGTGCTCGGCACGTGCGGTCGCTTTGAAGAGCGCCAGGTCGGTAACGAACGCTTCAACATCTTCATGGACTGCAGTCAGGCGAAGAGCGCGACGATCGTGCTGCGTGGTGGCGCGGAGCAATTCATCGAAGAAGCGCATCGCTCGGTGCATGATGCATTGATGGTCGTGAAGCGCACGGTCGCGTCCGCGGCGGTTGTCGCTGGCGGCGGTGCGATTGAGATGGAGGTGTCGCGCCACTTGCGCCAGTACGCGCGCACGATCGAGGGCAAGGCCCAGCTGCTGGTGAACGCGTACGCGAAGGCGTTCGAGATCATCCCTCGCCAGATCGCGGACAACGCCGGCCACGACTCGACAGATATCCTGAACCGACTGCGTCAGAAGCACTTCAAGGACCCGGAAGAGGGCAAATGGTTCGGCGTCGACATCAACTCGGGCGGTATCTGCGACACGTACGAGTCCCACGTGTGGGAGCCTGCGGCGAACAAGATCAACTCGATCGCGGCGGCGACCGAAGCGGCCTGCTTAATCTTGTCGGTGGATGAAACAGTGCGTAATCCAAAGTCGGAGCAGCCGCAGGGCGGTCCAGGTCAGGGCGGCGCGCCGATGAGCGCAGCGATGGGCGGCCAGGGCATGCGCGGCATGGGCATGGGTGGCCGCGGCGGCGGTCTCGGCCGAGGCGTGCGTGCGTTCCGCGGCAAGGGCGGCGCATAAATGCGCGTGGCGAATTCAGCCAGCCAGCGCCTTTAGCGAGCAGCCTAGGTAGGAGTCTTTTACTTGCGTGCCTTGTAGCCAGTGGACGCTCGTCGTCTTTCTCTTTTATCCAATCCCGCATACACACACAACTTATTTGAGTAATAGGAAACAAAACGCCATACAAACAATAAACCAGATCGCTGGCATTTGACAACGCTGGCCTCATTCCCATTGCCACAATCATTGCGGCCAAATCGGCAATTGAGCTCTTCATGGCGGAAGATACGCAAGGTCATTGATGAGCCTGTCTGTCCCTGACGGCAACTCTCTTCGCGAGGGATTCCATCCCTTCTTTCGCGCCACCTTGTCAACAGTCCCTTGTTGTAGCGCAAATCAGCCCTCTTCCCAAGGGATTCCGTCCCTTCTTTCGCGCCCACCTTGAACCTTTCCATGCGCCAGAAACATGAAACGTCGTTCGAATCTTTTTTTATTTCTGAAAGGGAAGATCTCAATGGTCACTGTGGGTATCCCCACAGCACGCTGCGAAAGGCTCCGAAAGGCTTGAAGGCAAAAGCCCAAGAGGTCCATGCATGCGGCTGAGAGCCGTCCACTTCCAAACTTCCCCCCTTTGGAACCCTCACAAGCAGAAGAAGAAGAGCTCCCAGTGTCAGACCAAGAGATCCACACGCCATGTTGAGTACGTACCTCATGCGCGTGATTCTGCTTCTCTCTGTGGCTCTTGCTCTTGAGTGGCGCACTGCCTGGTCCCACGCAATGTGTCCCTTGTTTTCTCCGTACTCACTCTCTTCTTCTTCTTCTGAACCTTCATCGTCATGCGCAGCTCGCATGCTCAAGCAGAACCGCGGGTTCATCGCCGGCGCCGGTGCGCTGTCGCTCGGACTCGTCGCCGCCAACTTCTCCACCGCGACGCCCGCGGAGAACGCGTCGACCTCAGATGTGCTCCAGGACATCTCGCTGCGTCTTCGCAACATTGAGAAGGATCTCGGCATCAGCGGTGGCGCGACGCCCAGCTCCAAGTACGACAACTACCCGGTGCTTACCCCAAAGCATCGCAGCTTGATGGCGAAGAACCTAACCCCGGAGATCTACGCCAAGCTCAAGGACCGTCGCACGGCGAGCGGGTACACGCTCGACCAAGCCATCCAGACGGGCATTGACACGCCGCACTTGGGTGTGGGCATCGTTGCTGGTGATGAAGAGTCGTACCAGACGTTCAAGGAACTGATGGACCTTGTGATTGAAGGCTGGCACGGATACAAGCCCACGGACACACACAAAGTGGACATTGACTCGTCCAAGATCAAAAAGGGCAAGATCCCAGACAACTACGTGATCTCGACGCGCATCCGCGCGGGTCGTAGCGTGCGTGGCCTCGCACTCCCACCTGGAACCACCCGTGGTGAACGTCGCGAAGTTGAGCGCGTGCTCTCCAAGGCGTTGAGCAACCTGACCGCCGACCTCAAGGGCAAGTACTTCCCGCTCGCCAAGATGACCAAGGACGAGGAGCAGCAGCTGATCGACGACCACTTTCTCTTCCAGAAGCCTGGTGGCGGCACTTTGCTCACGAACGCTGGTGCTGCGCGCGACTGGCCCGATGGACGCGGCATCTTCCACAACGACCAGAAGACGTTCCTCGTCTGGGTCAACGAGGAAGACCACATGCGCGTGATCGCGATGCAAGACGGCGGCAACGTGCAGGAAGTGTTCGATCGCTTCAGCCGCGGTGTGTCGGACGTCGAGAAGGTCGTCAAGGGCGAGGGTCGTGAGTACATGTACGACGACCACCTGGGCTTTGTGTGCACGTGCCCGTCGAACTTGGGCACGGGCTTGCGCGCGAGCGTGATGATCAAGCTGCCGTACTTGGCCAACAACTCAGACCGCTTCTACTCGTTGTGCGACTCGCTCGGCCTCCAGGCGCGTGGCTCCAAGGGCGAGCACTCGCCTCCAGGACCTGGTGGCGTTTACGATGTGTCGAACAAGGCGCGCATCGGCTACTCGGAGGTGGAGCTGGTGCAGACCATGATCGACGGCATCTGGAAGCTCATTGAGCTCGAGGAAGACCTCAAGAAGGGCCTGCCGATCGATAAGAAGGTCGCCGCGCTCAAGAAGTAGAGGACTCTACTGTAATTGTACTTCCCCTGAGCTGGGCATAAAGAAGAGTGGTCGCGCCGCCTTCATCGTGGTATTGGCGAGCTTGCCCGTTGTCCACCTAGCTATACACCACAACTGACTGTACTGAGAAACAAAGACAACACGACCGTCCGTCCTACTCAACAGAACAGAGAGGACAAATGACCAAACTGGCGCAAATGAATCAACTATAAAAACATATTGATTTCTCTTTCTTCATGTTGCGTCTCTCTCTCATTCGCGTGTGGTTGGTCCTCTAGCGATTCCATTGCTTCATTCAGCCTGAACGTGTGTGATTCTCATTATCTCTCTCCCACTTTAGGGCATGCTGCTGCTTGTCAGTCATCCTCTCACCCTTCTTCATTCTTCCGCTTACAGTTGCTTGATTGGCGACACGACAGGCTTGAAGTGCTTGACGATCTCCAGCACCGACTTGAAGCTGAATGGCTCGGTGGCGGCCAGGTCCGCGAGCACCTTTCGGTTGAGCTCGATGCCCGATCCGTTGAGCTCGCCGAATAGCTTCGAGTAGGTCAGGCCCTCCTGGCGCGCGCCGGCGTTGATCTTCTGAATCCACAGCGCGCGCATGTCCTATAATCCACACGCACATTCGCCCACGATACACGTCAGTAACAAGCAGCGCATCACAAATACGATGCATGTCGCTGAAGCATCGCGTGCAGCAGTCACCCCCGACGGTGGGCGACAGTACACTGCAAGCGAGCATTAAGGCATGAATAAAAGCACTCGATGCAAAGCTGCAAACGGGGAATATAAACACGTACACGCTTCTTCTGCTTGCGGTCGCGGTACTGGTACTGCAGGCCCTTCTCAACGCGGTTGATGGCCGTTCGGTAGCACGAGTTGGCGCGGCCGCGGTAGCCCTTGGCCATCGCCAGGATCTTCTTGTGCTTGGACCACGACATGCTGCTTGCTCTTGCTTTGCCTGAACGAACGATCGGCGCTTCTTGCTCTTGTGTCACAGGTGAAAATGAGCAGGAGAGTCGTCCCTGACCAAGAACCAAAATGCGGAAATTACGGGATTTCAGCCAACCATATTTCTTATTTAAGAATCATATGATATGTGATTGGACAAAAAGAGGTGGCAGGTGAGCAGCTCCCCAAGCGAGTCAAGAAGGACAAGAGGTGGGCATTCGGAATCGATAGACAGATAGATAGATTGGAACGCCATGCATCTCGCTGCGAGACGTGGGGCTGCGAGCATGCGCTCCCTGCGCACGCCGCTACCGCGCAGCCGCTCCATCAACAACGTCAGCACCTCGCGCTCGTTCAGTGTCAGCAGCTTCTTCAGCTCATCGTCGAGCAGCAGCGGCAGCGGTGGCACTTCGAAAACCGCTCGCGCAGCGGCGTTCTTCCTCGATGCAAAGGCTGCGTGCAAGGGCAAGCGCTGCGCACTGGGGAAGAACGGCAGCGGTATCGTGTCGGCGCCAGATTCGTGCGGTGAGGACTCGTTTTTCGTGTCGCCGAGCATCGTCGGCGTTGCTGATGGCGTCGGTGGGTGGAATGAGAACGGCGTTGACCCAGGCATGATCTCGCGCAGCTTGATGCGCAATGCGAGCGTGTTCGTGAAGAAGAACGCCGACGCGAACGTCGAGATCACGACGCAGAACATCTTGGCGTATGCGTTCAAGCAGGCGCTCTTGGACGACGCCGTGGAGGCCGGGAGCACCACAGCGTGCATTGTGCGTGTGAAGGAGTCGGATGCGGGCACACCGATCTTGGAGTACTCGAACCTCGGCGACTCGGGCTTTGTGATCATCCGCGACAACGCAGTCATCTTCCGCAGCAAGTTTCAGGTGTGTATCATAATGCTGCGGTTGTGTATCTAGTGGTGCACATGGCTTGGATTTGCTAACCTACTGTTCCCTTCTATTGCACAGTATTATGGACGTGCTCCGTACCAGCTCGCCAAGATCCCTCCACGCTTCAAGAGCTACGGGGCGATTGAGAACCACCCGAGAGATGTAGGTGTCCCCCTTAAGGCGTCATCATACTGCTATTTAGTATCAAGTCTGATCATTCTCTTTTTCGTGTTATTTTCTCTCTTAGGCGGATTCTGGCGAGATCGAAGTCCAGGACGGCGACATCATCGTGCTTGCGACTGACGGGGTCTGGGACAACTTTGCGCCGAACCTGGCCCGCGCGCCAACCTTCCAGCCGGTGAGTCTCATGCAAGGAATATATGCCGGTATACCCATAGACACTGTGCAACAGTCTCCTCATTTACTGGCGATTGACTGTGTGTTGCTTGGTTGCCTGCTTGTTTGCTTGGTTTAGCCTCTCGTTGCGTGGCGAAGAAACTGGCACTCGGAGGTCGCGGGGCTTGTGGACGTGGTGGCCCAGGACCCGGACCAGGCGGCTGCGAACGTGGTCAAGGCGTCGGTAGCCCACAACCTCAAGCCCGACGACGTCACAGTCATCGTTGCCAAGGTCGTCTCACTTAACCCCAAACTATAAACGATGCATTGATGAGATCTTTTTGTTGTTGTTGCTCTAGCACTGGAGAGAGCTCCTCGAATGTAGCTCTTCGCAGGAGCTCCGAGTGATGCGCGTGTACAAACTGCTCTCTATCATCCGCTCTCTCTTGCTGGAGCACGATCTGACGGTCTCTCTTGACTAAAACTGAGCCAAGGGCGAAGGATGACAAAGAGATCCGGACTTGCCATCGTGCCACATTCATTGTTGCAAGTTGTCCATCGCGATCCAGCCACAATCGAAAATGTGGCATTTTCGACATCATCGTGGACCTTCACTCTTTAACCCCAAAACTCTATAAAACATATTCACGCTTGTTGATTATGACGATCTACCTCTGTAAAATGAATACTTGACAGATACCTATTATTCGAGGCAATCTTAGTTGTCGAAAATGGCACAAACACACGAGCAGTAAACAGAACGGATGAGCGTTGGGTGGGAACAACCCAACGCGGGAACATGGCGAATGATGATGTGCTTGACGGTGAATGCTGAGTTTTTCTTGTTTGGATGGGAAAAAAGACAAGGCTTTGGTCCATCCATCCAACTCAACATAGCGCAGGCATACATTCTCCAAGTGACTTTCTTACTCACTCTGGCTTCTCTTCCTTGCGCATCTGTGTGTGCACACACGCGCTTTCATTTGCTTCATTCCCCACAAGCAGCCAGCGTCAACACCACCAGACAGCGCGAGAGCTTTCGTGTGGTTGGCGAGTGTCTAATCAATTCGCGCAAGAAGAAGAAGACGAAGCCAAATTAAGAAGCGCGATTGTATCGATCCCATTATCCCATTGGGCAGCCGGACAACCGCGAGAAAGAGACACAGACAGGCAGGCGCGTGACTGAATAGCGCATTGTGGGTGCGTGCAGGTCTTCTTCCGCCGTCGCAGCCACTCACGCGCTCCCGTTCGTGTGGTTGGCGACCTAGCGCATTTCCGCTTTGCAAGAAGAGATGATCGAGCAACCGGCGCTATCGACCCCAACGCCAATGCCACCACCGCAAGCGCCCCCGCAGGTCCGCTTTGCAACCTTAAGCCACACGATCACGACCTCGTCGTTCGCATCGTCTACGGCGACGACAACGAGAAGGATCCTGCGGTCGAGCGAGTCGCGCGGGCCCACGCCGTACCAGTCGCAGGTCAAGATGGCGCTCCACCAGCAGCTTCTCACGGCGGGCGAGCGCCGCCGCGTGATCAACATGAAGCACGAGTTCCACGACGTGGCGCACCAGGAGAACGGCGCGCCAAAGTCCATGAAGGTGTTCAAGGGCGAGGCGAAGGACATCCTGCACGGCATCTTCATGGTGCTGCTGCTGCGGTTCCTGTTGGCGCTTGCGGTCGTGCTCGGCGCGATCGGCGGCGTGGGGTTGCTCGTGCTGCTGCTCAAGCACCCGGACGCGTCGCTGTCGAGCTACGTGGGCAGCTATTTCCACTGAGAGAGCGGGATTTATCTATTTATCAAGCGCCGCCTGACGACCTAAGGAAAGCAAGCAAGCTAGTGCGCGTTGCAGAGAGCACGCAATAGGAAGCTGCTGTGTGAATATCGCCATCGCCATCGAAATGTTTATCAACGGAGCTTCTCACCAGCGAAACTCGTTCGTCCCGTTCGTCTTCTTGCTGCTGCTATCGTTGTCGTATTTAAAAATGTGTCGCCTTGTAAGAGGTGGTGAGAGTGGGTTGGCGATAGGCAGGCAGCACACAGACACAGCGCTATCTAAGCAAATACGTGCTGTATGACTTTCCAAAAATGTGCGTAGTCGTGGTGGATTCTTTACTGTGTTGCTGTTTTTCAGTCTTTATGTCATGCGAGAGAGAGCGCGCGCTGGTTGTCTGTCAGTCTTTCGTTTACGCTTCGAGGAAAGACTGCGTAAGATAAATAGCGGACGGGTGGGACGGCAGCAGGTAGTGCGACGTTGGCAGCACCTGCGCATTCGAGCCAACAGACAGCGTACAAGCAATCCCGTTAGTTTGGTACAAACGCAGCGCATCATCAGCATTTCTTCGCTTTACCTGGTGGCGAAACTCGCCTGGTAACGTGGTCTCTTCGACCGTGACCGTGCCGTCGTTCGGGTAGTTGGCCTGGTTGAACGGGTTCAGGCTCAGCGACCCCGAGAGGATCAGCGGGTAGCACCGGCGAGGGAGCTTGCCCAGCCGCAGATCGAGCTCCTCATGCGTCAGCGTTGCGAGTTCCTCGGCCGCAACGCCTCCGTAGCCTACGATCCCAATGTGCTTCTTCATCGCCGCATAGTATCGAATCCTAGATACAGCAGCACAACCACAGACAGAGAGGTGATCATTCCATCGGATCTATCGCTGGGTCGCGTATGCATAACTGGCAACAGAGCATTCTGTACCCGCGATTCGGCGGCGCCAGCATCACGACTTTGGACTTTGTGTAATTCCAGTCGACGTAGCGGAATGCCTCCTGTAGCAAGCATGATGGACATGTGTCATGTCTGAAAGGTTAGCCAACACACCAGATACGTTACATTGATAGTGCATGAGCCCACTCACTCGAAGCACCAATGCGCCGTATCCGTGGGTCACAAAGTTGATCGCTTCGTCTGTCGTGTGCGGCTTCTGACTTCGAAGGAACTCTCCGAGAGCTATCGCAGTAGCAACAAGAAGAGCATCAGATTGCCAGCCGAAGCGTGACGTGCACGCATGCGCCGCACAAAGGAAGAGCACATCGTACCTTTCCCGGACGTTGCCAAGTTCTACATGCACAGCAACACCAAAAAACAATACGCGCATGATTTCTCAATTGTTGCTTGTGATGAGAAGGAAGAGCCAAGCAAATGGAGACGAACGAACCTGTGTACTCGGGTGGTAGCGGAACGGCTGCACGTCGTGGTGCCTCCAGAGCTGGAAGTAGAGCTCCAGTGGGAGAAGCGGGAGCTTGCCCCCGTAGAGGTCGTGCACCGTAACGAGGATGCCGCGCGTCACAAGTGCTCCGCGCCGTCGGTCGATGGCAGCGCTCGCCATGTTCACATCCGCTTCTTGCTTTCGCTTGCTGTCAATGTTTATGTTGAAACTTCCTTGACGCAGAATTCAAGCGACATTCGTACAACCTCCTCCAACCACTTCTTGTTGCAGGCGAAAAACCAGCATGCAAATAGAGAGGTCGCATATCGCACAGTCACCATCGGTTACACGGGAAAACCTCACATTTGAATTTCATTTGATTTTTTCTCACAGTCAACTATCAATCTTTTGTAGAATAAAAAAAGGGAAATGATATTCTCACCCCCCAGTCATAATACACGTTGTGTTCCAAAAATAGCTTAGTTCAGTACTTTATACATAGACCGAAACTCTAGACTACAGCCACTGAAAGTTGCGATAGCTTTGCACGCGCCAGTGTTCTTGTCTCGCTAAACAACCAGTCTCATCCTTCCCGCCAATGGAATCCGACGGCTTCTTTGACATCGAGTATTCATCGTCTAAGGAGCTGTACACATCGCTTCAAGCCAAAGCGCTCAAGCTCAAGTTCTCGCTGTCTATCCTGAGGTCTGACTACAAGAAGAAGGAAGTTATCTTCAAGTGCGACCGAGCTGGTGATCACAAGTCGGTCGCAGTGGAGCGACAGACAAAGACGAAAACGATTGGATGCACTTACAAAATAATGGCACGAGACACTGGCAGCGGTAGCCAGTGGAAAGTAACTCGTCAAGACGGAGCACACAATCATGAGCTCTGTGACGACATCAGCATGCATCCCCGAGCATGAAGACTCACACGCGAGCAGCAGCTCCAGCGAGCGAGACTGGAGAAAGCTGGGGTCAAGCCAAAAGCACAGCTTGCAGTCTTGCGACAGGAGCATCCAGGATTCAGTGGCGTGGGACGGGACATGTACAACGATCAGCAGA
>JAASGK010001202.1:0-11501 GCA_023334195.1 Globisporangium emineosum
GATAAAGCGTACCCACATCTGATGCATGGCTTCCTCTGGAGACGCCACCATGAATAGCCCTGAAAGCAGGCAGAGGACGATCGCACGCAGCAGACACGTTTTGATAACCATGTTGGTAATCCACTTTTCATCTTTCCTTCTCCTGCTCAAGTCTACTATTGAAGAGAATGACAATTGTATAGCTCGTATAACCGTCAGGAGGATCAAAAGCCCAATAGACCTAGCAACAAAAGGGGCTTCGCGCTTCTGGCGCGCGTCCTCGCAATATTCCCATGAGACGGGGATCGACAAAGCGCGAGGCACCATGTCCGGTGGCTGTCGAACACCGTCATGACTATCAGCGCGTTCCTGGATGCCACAGCATCTGTGAGCGCAACTCTATGCCGCTGCTCGTTCGCATTGTGTTGCGTGCGCCTGCCGAGAGCAGCGCGCACTACCGAGCGTTCCTGACGAACAAGGGGCTCGTGCACGCTGTGCGGAGCGACAACTTCGAGATGATCCAGTGGATCTGTTGCGCGTACAGTTCGACAGCGTTTGTGTGGAAAGCGATCGAAGATGCGACTGCCTTGGGGTGCACAGCGACCTTGGCGTGGCTCAGTACCCGCTATGAGCGCACACAGTCGCACTCGACGTTGACAGTCTTTGATGCGAAGAATGGACACACACCTCGAGACTCTGGACTGGATCTTCACGCACCTGCCCGGCGCTGGGGGTCCACTCGAAGCAATGGACGTCGCTATTATATAGGAACAGTGACTTGCCCGTTGTCAGGTGGCTCCATGAGCGCTGTCCGGAGAAATCGGGAGGATCGCCCAGTCCTTCGTACCTGTCGGGTGTGCGTTTGATCGCTTGGAGATCATGGACGCTGTATCGTCGAGTCGAAACCTTGAGGTCTTCACACGGGCTCACGAACTCTGGACAAGGGATGCTAGAGAGCGCAGTAACGCCGGTGGCCCGTTCGATCGCAAGTTCCTGCTTCGCGCAGCGATGAACTCGGGTGCAAGCAGTGGGACAACGGAGAACCTGCAGTGGTTCCACGACCACTATTATACCCCGAGGGGTAGTCGGCCGATACCATGAATCGGCTGCAGGCTCGGGGTATCTGGGCATCGTCAAGTGGCTCCACGTGAATTGCACCGAGGGATGCACCGCGTCTGCGTTGGACAGTGCTACCTGGAATGGCCATCTGGAAGTTGTCAAGTGACTGCAATCACGCGAATCGCAAAAAATGGTGCGCGGAAAATGCTGTGTGGATGCCTGTCGCGAATGGCCACTTGGATACCCTGCAGTGGTTGTACGAGACCGGCGTTGGGCGTTTCAGCGTGACTGGATGAACGTCGCTGCAAGGTACAACCACCTTGACATCGTCAAGCGACTCCATGAGAACGAACGCGCTGAAAGATGCAACTGCAGCAGCGACAGACTTCGCGAGCTCGCTCGAGATGGCGCAGTGGCTGCACGAGAACCGAAGCGAGGGGTACACGTCGTTGGCGATGAGCCATACTGTGCGGAATGGCGACTTTGAAAGCTGGTGCTTTGTTTTTGCTCACTCATCGCCGCGAGGGCTGCACGCGTCCATCAACCACATGCGATCCAGCAAAAGAAAAAGCTGTCTGTACCAGCATTCCTGTCATTTTTCGGTATTCGAGCGGGATACAGTTCGGACTTGTTGAGATTTGGATATTGTCCACTTTGAGTGGACGACTTCAGGTGGGACATTGGTTGCATCACTGTAAATTATTAAATCATATTTGTAGAGTGATAGTTGTGTTTGTCAGTATTTGCTTCAGTGACATCCATCTGATTCTACATTTAGTCACACTGATTCCTTCGTGATCATCCTAAGCGAACCTCACGCTGATTACGCGACCTTCGCGCAACATTCAAGGGAATCATTCCGCTCGCACCATCAGCCACAGCCAATTTGAACCGAGAAGGCCGTCCATCATACCAACAAGCGCAACGGAGACGAACGAGCGTCCTCTGTGTGTGCGCTTCGCCTCCTTCAGACGGATCTATAGCGAGTGTGCATAACACCCCTAGCCGCTTCTTCAGCCACACCCGCGCCTCGCAGCCATGGGCCAGCAGCTCTCCACTGATCGCGACAGTAGCTTCTCGTCGTCTGCGGAAGAAGACGGCAAAGCTGCGGGGGGTCGCGGCAGTTTTCCTTCTGCCTCCTCCTCCTCGTCTTCTGCTGCTGCTGCGCCAGTCACGAGAACGATGTGGAGCAATGTCGACAGCACCACGAGCGCCGCAGGGTCCTCCAGCGAAGAGCAAGCGGACCGCCCCAGCGGCGGCGGCCTCATGTCCGCGTTCGCGCGCACGGCCTCCGGCTCGTCCATGATGGCGAAGCTCTTCTCGTCCAAGCGACCGAGCCTGCCGGACATGCCGCCACCAACAGATACAAATACCACCTCCGCAACACTCCCGCCGCCTGCCCCCAGGGACGAGAGCCCGCGACTGATCAATGATGACCCGTTCGCGGAAGAGCACTTTGTGGCGTCGCCGCACTCGTCGGCGTCGTCGTCGTCGCGCACGTCGTCGGTCGTGATGTCCCCGCGCACGTTCGAAGCGCTGGACGCCGAGTTCAAGCCGCCGACGCTCTCGCGCTTCTTCTCTGCGACGGGCAACCAGTTGACGCGCACGGACTCGAAGGCGCGCATCGCGCGGCTGCAGTCCAAGCACATCTCAGACTCGGATTCGGACTCCTCACTGGACTCGGACTCGTCTTCGGATGACGACGTCATCCAGGATGACGAGATCGAAGTGAACGACTGGCTGGACGAACCCGAGGACGCAGTGTTCTCGCCCAAGCAGAGCACCACGCGCCACAGCTCGTTCTCGTCGTCCACGTCGACGCTCCACGGCGCGCACTCGTCCAACTCGCTCACGGGCGGCCCGACTGCGGGGCGCTCCAGTGTCTCGAGCAGCTCGAACAGCATCACCGCGCTGGCGACGTGGCTGAGCTCGCCAGACGACCAGGACGATGAGATGGAGGATGACGACGAGCCCGTGCTCACGCCGTTCATGCAGGAGAACATGCCCGTGTACGAAGTGATGAAGCAGGTGCAGCTCTTCCGCAACCTGAGTCAGAACCAGCAGGAGCAGGTCGTGCGCGCGCTCAAGCCGACCAAGTTCCAGGACGGCGAGGTGATTGTCCAGCAGGGCATGCGCGGCTCGCGGTTCTACATGATCGCCAAGGGCAACGCCGTGGTCACCAAGACCACGAAGAGCTCGAGCGGCCAGGAGCAGGAGCGCATGGTCACGCACCTGCACGCCGGCCACTACTTTGGCGAGCTGGCGCTGATCTACGACGACCCACGCACAGCGACGGTGCGCGCGATCGGCGACGTGGAGCTGCTCTACCTGACCCAGGAGGACTTCCAGCGCATCGGCCAGGTGCATCTGAGTCTCATGCTCCAGCAAGTGCCGTTGCTGGCGCGGCTGAGCGCGCGCGACCAGGACATCGTGCTCAGTCGCCTTAAGCCCGCGAACTTTAACGACGGCGAGTACATTGTGTGCCAGGGTGAGGAAGGGACGCGCTTCTATATGATCACGCGCGGCGAAGCCGTGGTCTCGGAGCGCGCGACGACCACGACCACGAACGCGGACGGGAGCACGTCGACCAAGAACTACGAGAAGGAGCTCACGCGGCTCTACGAGGGCCACGTGTTTGGCGAGATGTCGCTCATCTACAGCGAGCCGCGCACGGCCTCCGTGCGTGCCGTGGGGCCCGTCAAGTGCCTGTACCTGAGCAAAGAAGACTTTGACAAGTGTCTGCTGTCGGACCCGTTCCAACGCTTCATCCAGGAGTCGTACGTGGAGAAAGCGACGCGCCGAGCCATGCGCCTGCGACTCCAACAGCGCACGTCGACCACGGGCAAGGACGGCGGCGCCACGCCCGCAACGCCCGGCGGCGGTATCGCGGGTGGATTTGGCGGCGCGAACAGCGACCCGAACACACCGACGGTGATCCCGCCTCCAGCGCCCACGTCCCCAGCGAAGGCCACAGAAACACGGAAACTGGTCAAGCAGCGCCTGAAGAACGGCCAGAAAGTGGTCAACAAGTACATTATCAAAGGCGATCTGGGCAAAGGCACGTTCGGTCGCGTGAAGCTCTGCCAGAACGAAGAGGACGGCAAGCTGTACGCGGTCAAGATAATGCACAAGACGTTCGTGCAGCGCATGGCCGGCAAGGAGGACCAGCTCCAGGATGTGCTGCGCCGCGAAGTGGCGATCATGAAGAAGCTCAACCACCGCAACGTCGTGAAGCTCGTCGAAGTGATCGACGACCCGTCGAGCGAGAAGATGTACCTAGTGCAGGAGTACGTGCAACACAACCTCATGGACGAGGTCACGCGCGCGAACGGGCTGAACGAAGAGGTGGCGCGTAAGTACATGCGCGACCTGCTGAGTGGGCTCCACTACCTGCACTTCCACAAAGTCATCCATCGCGACATCAAGCCGGAGAACATCCTCGTGAGCGCCGAGGGCGTCGCGAAGATCGCGGACTTTGGCACGGCGCGCATGATCATGAACGAGAGCGAGACCCTGTCGGGCGCCAAGGGTACACCGGCGTTCATGGCGCCGGAGATGTTCAACATCGACGCCACGTACACGGGGCCGTCGGTGGACATCTGGTCGCTCGGCGCCACGCTGTACATGATGGTGATCGGGCGGCCGCCGTGGCTCGCCGACAACGAGATCATCCTCGCCGAGCGCGTGCAGCGCGACGAGCTCAAGTTCCCGAAAGAATCCGAGCGTACGATGGAGCCGCACCTCAAGAACTTGATCCAGCGCATGCTCACGAAGGACCCGAGTCTGCGGCTGACGCTGACCGACTGCTTCAACCACGACTGGATCACAAAAGAAGGCAGCGAGCCGCTGGGGCTGGTCGCTCAGGAGAACGACCTGACCGTGTCGTTCGACGAGAGCGAGCGCGCGATTCAGAACATCCCCGAGCGCATCGACCTCAGTCTCTCCGAGTCGCTCGCGCGAGCACACTTGCTCGTCAAGACGCGGCAGCAGGTCGGCGGCGGCGTCGTGCGAACGAGCAGCGGCCACTCGCTGGGTCTGGGCACGCCCGTGTCGGGCCAACTGGAGAACCGCATCCCCACGGCAGCGTCAATCTCGTCGATGTCGTCGTCATCGACGAGTCCGAGCCGCTCGTCGACCGAAGAGGTCTCGCGCGTCATCAACGCCTGGCGCCACCACAAGCGCGTGCACCTCATGGACGGCCACAAGGAGCTCTCGGCGCGCAGCAAAGAGCTGCTGCTCGAGCAGAAGCGCATGGCGTTCTCTGTGGACCGCGCGAAGGTCACGGAGATCATCCTGCCGGCCGCGGGCCCCACTGCGCGCAGTCGGTACCCGAGCTCGTCGTCTGTGAACCCGAACCTGTCGACGACGTCGTCGTCGAACAACTCGTCGGACGGCTCTCTGCCCGGCTCGCCGCGCCACCAGTCGTCACCGAGCGTGTTTGCGTCGCGCCACAACTCGGTCGAAAGCAATCCACTGCTCAAAAAGCGCAGCAGCAGCCGCATGCTCGACACGGACACGGGCAACCTCGAGGGCTTTGGCCGCACGTCGTTCACGTCGGTCACGCGGCTGTCGGACGGTCTCTTCTCGGCCAACGCTGGGGCCGGAGATGACAGTGGGGACCGCGACAGCTTCTCGTCGGGGAGCGACGGCGGCGAGGCGCGCGGCGCCACGACGGACCTGGACCTCATGAAGCGCTCGCTGTCGCGCAAGAAGGACTTCTTGATGGTGACGTCCGAGGTGTTCCGCAACGAGGACGGTGACTATCAGTCGCGCAAGATCCTCTTCCAGGCCAAGGACGAGGACTTCTCGGTCGCGTCGCGCGTGCCGACCCACTCCAAGAGCGGGCGCGAGCTGGGGAGAGCGTCGTCGACGCAGACCAAGAGCAGCTCGCGCAAGTCGATCGGGAGCTCGCCGTTCAACAACAGCGGCGGCTCGCTCGCGTCGAACGGCTCGAACGGCTCGGGGTCGAAGAAGTCGGGCCACCGACGTTCCAGCAGCAGCATCGACGAGTTCAACATGGACGACCTCGACTGCGTGCAGGTGACGGAGGTGGACGACGAGGACGACGAGGACGAGGACGACGAGAAGAGCCGGAAGCGCGGGCTCAGCAAGGCGAGCGTGCATTCGCATCATGACCATGACGAAGAGGTCCACAGCAGTAGCTCCTCGGAGAGCGACGACGAGTCCGTGTACAGCGACGTCGAGGGCGACGTGGACGTGGACGCGACGTTCAACGACCTGATCGGCACGCCGAACAACCTCGACCTGTGCGCCGACGACGAAGAGGTCGCGCCACTGGAGCCGCCGTCGCGCGGCTCGTCGGCGTCGAGCCTGCTCGACTACCAGAAGCAGAGCATCGTGCAAGTGTACGTGAGCAGCAAGATCCGCGAGAACCTCGCGCTCGGCATCCGCTCTGGGTACGCGGAGGCGAAGATGTCGCGCTCGTACATGGAGGACAAGAGCACGGGCATCGCCGAGTGCAACTTGGCCAAGTACGACCCGAGCGTCGCGGATGCGTTCGAGTCGCTCGCGTTCTTTGGGGTGTACGACGGCCACAACGGCGACGACACGGCCGTGTGGCTCCAGCGCGAGCTGCACAATCGCTTTTTCGCGCACCCGCAATTTGTGGACGAGCCCATGGATGCGATCGCGACGGTCTGCGATGCAATCGACCACGAGATCCTCGATGCGCAGAACCGCAGCATGCTCCCGAAGCGCAAGCGCGCGACGACGAACGGCGACTACGACGAGGACGAGGACGAGGACGAGGAAGTCGAGGAGATCTGCGACGAGAACGACATGACGTGCCACCTGCAGCCGATCTCGTTCTCCGGCGCCGTGTCGGCGTTTGCCGTGCTCGCGAAGCGGAAGAAGCGCCGGTGTGAAGGAGCAGCGGAAGAAGAGCAGACGGGTGACGAAGCGGACGAGGCCACGGAGAGAGGAGAGGAAAGCAATGGGGAAGCTGCTGCTGCGGAGGAGGAGGAGGAAGAGAAGGAGGTGGCCGACCGGCAGCAAGTCAATGGCGGTCTCAAGATTGTGATTCCTTCCGACGACAATGTTGGGGGTATTTCAGAAAACAAGGACGACGAACCCCAGACAACGCTGTACATCGCAAACGTGGGCGACTGCCGCGCCGTGCTGTGCACGGCCGACGGGCTCGCGGTGGAGCTCACGAAGGACCACAAGGCCGCGCTGCCGGAGGAAAAGGCGCGCATCGAGGCGAGCGGCGGGTTTGTCCACAACGGACGCCTGGACGGCATCCTGGCGATCTCGCGCGGCTTTGGCGATCTGGCGCACAAACAGGACGGCCACCTGATCGCCACGCCAGACATCTACGAGCGGGCGATCGGCGCCGACGACGAGTTCCTGCTACTCGCGAGCGACGGGCTCTTCGACGTGCTCTCGTCGCAGCAGAGCGTCAACTTTATCCGGCGCAAGCTGCTCACGCACGGCGACGTGCAGCTCGCGGCGCAGGAGATGCTACTCAAGGCGCAGCAGTACTTTGCACACGACAACATCAGCGTCATCATCGTCGCGCTCAACCAGGAGGCGAGCGAGTTAAATTAATAAATAGGGGTGGTGCTGGCGGTGGCGGTTAATTGGTGTCTCTAGTCTAGGAAGGGGGGAAGAAGTTGGTGATAGCGCAGTCTGTCTACATGTTCGAACGTAGCGGGGTTTTGGTGTATCGTAATGAATGTGTTGTGCGTCTTGAGTTTGTTGTCGCCTCCATTCTCCTTTCTTCTTGTCTTTGCCTCACTCACCGAGCGTCGAATGATCATTCCCCCTTGGTCTTCCGATGGACCAGTGGGTCTGTCTTGTCATTCATCACGCCCGGCGCTGGCGTCCCGAGTGGCGCTTTTGCTGGAGCTGCTCATCTTCATCGTCGTCGTCGTCTTCGACGTCTTCGTAGATGTCGTCGTCGCCAAACTCGTCCTCGTCCTCCTCGCGCAAGTACTCGACAAAGCCGTGCAGGTTGTTAGTCTGGTTGCTGTTGCTGTCCTCGCGAGCGGCGGTCATGATGTAGTGGCGGTCGTGCTCCTCGGCGAGGCGCAGCTTCTCGCGAAAGTCCTTCTCGTCAAAGCCCTCGAGGTCTTCAAAGAGCGAGCCGCGCGATGACCGGGACGAGTGCTCCTGGATCGTCTGCAGCGTCATTTGGTCGTGCGGGCTGCGCGGCGTCGAGAGCTCGCGCAGCATACTTGGGATCTGCTGGCCGTACTCGCCAGGGATGCCTTTGTAGCGCACGCTCTCGCTCGTCAGAAAGTTGCGCAGCTGCACGACAAAGTAGTTGGCGATCAGCCGGCAGTTGAGCTTGTAGCCACTCGTGGCGATGTCCAGCAGTCCATGCAAATATTTCTGGAACCGCTCTGCTCGGCCGCGCACCACCGACGGACTCGTGGACCCCCAGAGCCGCTTGCCTGGGAAGTTCACCTCGAGCTTCTGTATGTCGCGCATGATGGACGAGCAGTAGTGGCAGTGCGGTGCCTGGAAGGGTTTCATCAGCTCGTCGCGCAGCAGCCGGAACGTCGAGTACCGCCGGGACACCTGCCAGATCATACCTGTCCGGAAATTCTCCACCACGATGTCGTACTCCGTGTGCGTGCCTGGGGACGCCATGGAGGTGTACGTCAAGATGGACGACTCACGCGGCGTGATCGAGTGCAGCAGGAAGCCGCTGAGGTTGTTGAGCTTGGCCGCCTGCTTCGCGAGTCCATAGTGCTTGAGTTTGATGCGGCGCGCGCGCTTCTTCTTGGTCTGGGTCACCTGGCGTTTGTAGTGCGTGCTGTCGATCGGCAAGTAGTCGGGGTCCTGCTCCATCATCTGCTGCTGTTGTTGCTGCTCGAGTAGCGCGCGCGCGCGGTCGTCCGCCATCTCCCTGTGCACGCGCCTTCGGGACGCCGACTCGTGTCGTTTGAGCGACGACGCGATTCCGCGGTGCGCGTCGTCGTGCTGTGGCTGCTGGCTACTGTTGTTACTGTGATTACTGCTGTGACTGCGATTGCTGCGACTGCTTCGGATGCTGCTCGCGTCGCTCCTGCGCGTGCTGTTGCTACTCGTGCTCGCGGTGCTGCCGATACTGGCGCGCAGGTCCGTGTTGTTGCGCTTCGCGATCTGGATGTACCTGGCGTAGCTCTTCGCCGCTGATGGCGAAGAGGGGGAAGGGGCACCTGATGAGGAAGACGACGACGACACGGGCGACGCCGTCACGCCGCCGCCAGCACCGTCGTCCTGGTTGATCTGCTGCTGGTGCATGCGGGGGTCTCTGGTCTTCCGCACCATGCCGTCGGCGCGAATCTCGAGTGAGTGGGGGTTCTCTGCTGACAGCGCGCCCAGTGGTGGTCCGTAGTGCTGCGCTCTCGCTCTGTGTGTCTGTTCTCGTTCGGGACTAAAGGCCTCGGGGGCCGGCATGATTTGGATAGGGGCCATGTGCTGATGACAAGTCAGTCGTCGCGCGAGAGACCGACCAGCTGGCGGAGAGGAGCGCGCGAGAGAGAGCAGGAAAAGACGAGAGGAGGGAGGGGCTGATGGATGGATTTGCGTTTGGCCAAGAGCCTCGACGCAGCGTCAACGATCCCAGAGGCGTAGAGGAGGGGGAAACTCTTTGACTGATGGAGCCCTGTGATGTGATGTGATGCGGGCGAGTGATCCGCTTTCTATCGCTTGAGCGTTGTGTGGGCGGATCGCCTTGTGGAATTTGTATTGATAATACTGTACCAAAATGGGAGAGAGAGCCTGACAGGCGCCTGAAGGCAGTGGCACAAGACTGGACCCACCATCTTGACAGGAGGATACGCTGTCCAATGCACAATCGGTACACTTACAGAATCCAAGTGTGTACGCCATAGTGTTGAAGAACTGAAGTCCTAAAAGGGGTCGGGGATTAGGGGGAACAAGCGCGAGGCGATCTTTTACTGGCTATTTTTTTGTTCTCGTCCCTCCCTGAGTGGACAAAAATGGGCACACCAGAAGCTAAAAATACTGTCTTTTTTGCACCTTGTTTTGTGTATGCTGCTCAAATTTGCGTTCGATTCCACCTCATTCTAGATATAAGTGGTAAAATCGCACCGTGTTTTCATCAGAAACTGAACGTACTTTGAAAAATCAGGCAACTTTTGTGGTCAGAAGAGGTCTACTGGTGAGGAACGGGGTAGGGCAAAGCGTGACGTCCAGTCACAGCTGTTCGGTTTCTGTACAGCTTCTTCAGCAGTGACATGTGAATGTGTCAGCTGTCAAGCCTAAATTGCCTGTCCAGCGACGACACCAAGTTGCACGTTATGATGCGAAGAGGAGCTGAGGTGTTGCCTTGTGCCTTACACTTGCTGTTTGTCTGCCTGCATTGCAAATCGAGAGAGCTGGTTGAGCAGGTTCAACGTTTCCCTGTTGGGCGCTTGCTTGCAATTTGTGGCGGATCGCTCTTGCGCTGCCTGTGCCTCGAATTGGCTCGCAGCTGAATAAGAGCACTGGAAGGGGGGCTTGTTGACCAGATCAGCCTTGCACCAAAATTAGAAGAACATAAATGTCTGGCTGAAGCGGCAGGAGAGTCATTTGCCCAGTCGTCATCACCAAGCTGCCCGCTGGATTAATGTGTGGCGTTGTGATGTTTGTTTGTTTGCAGCACAAACGCACACAGGGCGATGTGTAATGGGAAGCCAGACCAACCAAAAGGTTGCACCAGGGCGTCCGAATGGCAAAGCAGAAAAAAGCGAGCGGCTTTTTTTCCTGACTGCCTCGATTGATTGATCCGCACTCAGTCAATCTGCCTGCAGCATGTTGTGTGGGATCGGCCAGACAGACAGTCGCCGTCACCGTCAACTGGCGAAAAGAAGAGCGTTACGATCAGAGTTCACAGTTGACGTCGGTTCGCAAGCCGCTCCTGAGACTTGTGTTGGGGATTTGCCGAACCCCATGTGGAGCATGCATTTCCGGCCAGCGCATGATGCAAAATGCCCCGCATGTCGCCCGCGTTTCCTTCTGGTTGCTTTTGACGCGCTTTACGTCAAATCGTGGTTGCGTGGTTGCGTGGAAGCGTCGAAAGACACCCGGGAACTTCGTTCCCCACCGACGTAGCACCACTGATCAAGCCTCTGGCCCTTCGAAGGTGCTCGGGGCGACCCTTTCCATCGATCACTCTCTTCGCCACCTTCCATATGTTCGACGCGGCGTTGGTATCTCGGTTCCACAGCCTAGAGCAGGTCTTACACCTGACCAGCCCGTGACGCAAGATGCTACCGCTCCTGTACGGTCTAGGGTTCTTGGAGACCTGGAACGTCTCACACACGCCCTTTTCGCACGCGCTGCACCTGCAACTGGTGCGGAACTCAGCGACCAGGTACACGTCGTAGCCCGCCTTCCGAAACATCGCCCTGAAGCCCTTTGCCCTTGACGGGTTCCTTGAACCTGCAGTGTTGCCTTTGATCCCAATCCCGACTATCGTTTCTATTCCGCTTCTGAACAGCTTCTCGAAC
>JAASGK010001203.1:0-11488 GCA_023334195.1 Globisporangium emineosum
CCTCTCCAAGCTCGGCTTCCATTCGGACAAGGGCATGGCTGTGCTCGCGTACCTGTTCATGCAGCTGCACATCACGATCGCGTTCTCGGTGATCGCGTCGCCTGCTTTCTACATCCTGGAACGTATGGTGCTGGGCATGCACAAGAAGAAGGCGGAGGACATTGAGGCACCGTACAACTACGAGGCCACTGAGACCCCGAACGACGCCAAGACCCGCGTGTCCAAGGGCTCGGTCGTGTCCATGGCCGACATCGAACGTGAGTCGCTTGACGTTGAAGAGGAGTCGCGTGAGTACCGTGGCGCGAACGCGATCAAGTACGTCATCCTTCGTGTGTGCGTGGTGGTGATCCTGGTCATCGCCTCCGTGTTGCTTCGTGACCACTTCTTGGACCTGCAGGACTTTGTCGGTGCTTCGGCCGTGACTGTCAGCTGCATCATCCTGCCAATCGTGTTCTACCTCAAGAAGCTCTGGAACAAGATCCCGATGTACGAGAAGATCCCGGGTATCATCGTCGTGGCCGTGTGCCTCGTGTTGGGATGCTACGTGACCTACCTCTCGGGCAAGAACCTGTTCAACCCAGACTCGACCAACCCAGAAATCCACTTCCCGTTCTGCCACGACGACTTTAAGCGCGAGGTCTACTGGAACGCCACCGCGTAAACGGAAGTTCTCGAAGTAGTCAAGACGGCTGGATAAAGAAGCAGCAACTTTGCAAGAGAAGTAAAGTTGCGAGTGCATTTCCAACCCTATACAAACAACAGAAGCAACGTCAGTGGTAGTGTACTGCGAGTCAAAGAGACGAAACTCAGCAGTGGTCAATATATGAATGTACAAAGTTTGCTCCAAATACCTTCTGGATAGTGTCCATCATGTGTCCATCTCTCCATTCGGTTGGAGCTCCTGGTGGTGCCATTCGCTGTATGGGCCTTGTGGACACCACTACTGACCATCACTCCTGCATACAAGTGTCATCGCATATATCCCTATCAAAAGGGAGAAATGGGAGAATTCGGTTAGAATGGAATCGTATTCATTACACAAATTAGAATGAGCTGCTGTGTAGCACTTACCCAACCTCCCTCTCTCTCTCTCTTGGTCTCATGATGCACCACTGATTTTTCTCTCTCTCTGTCTCGGTTGTGCCGCAGCGTCCAGAGCTTCTTGAGATTGAAGGTGATAAGCAGGATGACGCAGCTCATCTCATGGTCATGGCCGAGGGTTCGATGAAGTTGGTCAAATCGAGGAAGTGCTCACGGAGGCACGAACGCGATCACCAGGATCGTGACCACGAATATCATACGGAGCTCTCCGTTCAGGGTCTCGACCACCTTGTCGCCGTTGACGCTCGCGCCTTCGATGTCGTTGTTGTCGTCGTCCTCGGAATGGTCCTTCGCAAAACACCGGGAAAAAGACGATGGTGATGTGCAGTGTGCATCCCCTGGTTCAAACGGAAGCCCAACTTTGGACAAGCCGGTGACCGAGTCTGGGAAGATCAAGAAGAGCAGGTTGCCGAGATCTGGCAGCCGACAGCGAGTAGCCCGTGAGACCGAGGATCAGGCTCAAGATGAACGTCACCGTCACAAAGACAACGCGAGGCATATGCTTTGGGTCGCTGTGCTGGCGCTACAACGCTGGAATCACGACACCGGCACCGTACGCGAGCGACAAGTTGCCAAACGTATTAGCCACCTGCTTGAACGAAAGATCTAGAGACGGCACTGTAGCCAGCGAAAGCAACGCCAGCTTCTTCCTTCAGTGTCGGGACCAGGCAAACAGGAAACGCCAGGAGTGCCATGAGGTTGATCGAGGTCTTTGGGATGAACGTTGCAGGAAACAAAAACTGTCGAGCAGCGTGCCACCGAGCACCACCACGAACGCGCACGAGGTCAGAAAGCAGTCGAGCATCTGGAAGAGCACAACGAGGTAGCGTCCCCATTCGCCCATACACCGTTCTCCGAGATCGCCGACTTGGGCGCGATCAACATCACCTTGAAGCGATCCACTGAGGCGTAGATGTTGGCGCACGCCATCGCGATCGCTGGACCTGCACGGGAAAAAGTCGCTGAACCTGCACTGGAAACGTTGTGCTGGACCTGCATGGCGGACCTGTTCGGGAAACGTTGCTGGACCTGTATGAGCGTGTCGATGCCGACGCCGTAGACGCAGCAGAAGAGGTTGAACGCGATCTTGGCGTCCTCGAACAGGAGTAACCAACCCTTCGTAGGGGTTACCGGCCATTCATGGTTGTTGCTTTAGCCGTCATGCTGTGCTGGAGCGGCTCTTGCTTGTGAGCAGAAGACGGCAAATTGGCGACTGAGAGAGACTGAGAACCTGCTCCCTTCACCGGGAGCAGGTTCCCAGTCTCTCTCAGTCGCCAAACACCGGGCGTCGCAGATCTACCCGAAGGTACAGTGCATGAGGAGGCTGGCTGTTCGGGAGGGAAAAAAAACTGATCGATCGGATTGGATGAGAGGGGCCGACCGATCAAAAAGTGTACATATGGGTATAAGTAATGACCGGTCAAATATGTCACATACAAATGTCAAGTACTGCGAACTGTTACAGGTTGGTTTGGTGAGGTACGATACTGCCCTTTTTGCTGCTCGTCCAATCTTTTCGATTGGAGGACTCCTCCAATTGTGCAGGTTCCTTTCGCTGACTCGGCTCGTCCAAACATTTCTGTTGGATGATCGGCATTTTGTCACAAGGATGGGCGGGCGATCTGTCCACCCCAAGGCCAATGTGACGAGGAACGAAAGGAAAACTGCACTGGTCCAGGATATTCCTTTCTGGCGTATAATAGGCTTGTTCCTTTCATGACGGAGCTCTCCGGGATCCGGGTTGTCCCCCCTTTGCTTGGGATCTGCTCAGCCTCGTCCAAACAAGAGTGTTTAGACGATCTGGGATTGGAGGAAGGGGCGATCCGTCCGCATGATGAACGAAACGCACAGGCATATTTGCTGCTTGGCTGGGTGGAGACGGACTTGTTAGGGCGGCACGCCGCGCCAACGAACATCGTGAGCGTGCGCCATGTTTGAACACGAGGTTTCTTTCGCCTCGAAGCGTTGGGTGCGGTACAGTTATTGGTTTCGTGGCGCCAGCTCGTTTCCACGATCCGAGTCGAGGATATGACGCTGGCACCACCAATTGCAGGCATTCGCTGGCGGGGCTCGGCTATAAAGCGTTCTACTTTCAAATACACATGGCAGCGCTGCGTTAGCATCCTCCTTCGGGGAAGAATCCGTGATGCAGTCCACGCGAATGCGGTAGCTGCTTTTGCCGCATTCGATCACAAGCACTGTATGATATCACTGCACCCCCTCTCGCACGGGGCTACAGAATGCCAACAAGCACACACACGCACGCACAAAAGGGTTGGTAGGAACACAAATGCATCTTGCTGTGACTCACCAAAGCCCCGTGCTTCGCTGTCCGCGGCACTCTCACACTTGGGCCCGATACTTCACTTTAAGAGGACGGTGTCACAGGTAAAGCAGGCTGCGTCAGTCTTCTGGGGCTCCATCTTGGTGAAATCCTCGATAAGCAAGTCGTTCGCGGCGCGACGGAGTCAGATGTGGTGCTCGAGCAGGGTGGCGCTCTTTTCCGTTCAAAGCCTGACGAGCTTGGTCGTCCTCGTCAGTACGCCAGCGTTGTCCCAGGCGTCAAGAAGCTCTGGTACTGGATGTGTGCGTGCGCCGTGCCAAGCCTTGCATTCTCGTACACTCTGTATGTAGTCCACCACAGGGTCAATACAATACACGCACTCAATCAACTATGCGTACAATTTGACATTGTACATACCTCGATGGATGCAAATGTCCTGCTGGCGGATGATCTTCAAAGGTGCGTTCCCGACCGATCAGCACAACATGAAGGAGCTCAGAGGTAGGTCAGTCTTGAGCTCCAAAAGCTGTACAGTGTGACTGTGCAACGCCACTGCAAATGCCGTTCGCTGCGATAAGAACAAAAAGTCAGTCCCCCGTCGCACCACAGGGTGATGAATGACATTGGGAGCACCCGAGTCTTCATCCAGCAGCACTGACGAGCAGAACGTTCGCGTCTTGAGCACTCGTTGGCCTCGGGTATGAGCTGCCAGTAGCCACTCTCCTCACTGGCTGCTCGAACTGCGTCCTTGGCAGCTCGAGTCGCAAATACCAAGCTGCTCCACAAGGCGCGAAGCTTGGTTGTGGCGTTCTTGGATGCTTGTGTGGCTCGAGTAGGTGCTGTGTGGGCTGACAAATAGGATACTGACTGACTGCCGATCCGCTGCTGAAGTTGCCTGCACGAATCTGAGAGAGTGCCCAGCCTTCGTTCCACCTGCTGTTTGGGTTTACTCCTCAAGCACGCGTCGCCACAGGCAGGATAAAACTGTAACGCAGCTAGGGTCGCTGGTCCGCTTGACTGGGGGGTCTCAGATCGAACTTCACCTCGTACATCAGGCTCTGAACACGCAAGTTCTTTGCCGAATTCCACTTCGCGGTTCTCGCCGCTAAGCTCTTAATGTAATGGCTTCCTAAACGCCGACACGAGACGGCCATCCAACTCGACTGTGAGGATCAGCAGCCGCTCGTCCACATCCAAGAATCGCGTCGACTACATAGAGCCCTCCGAGCACGAGTATGGTCGTCCAAGACAAACAGTTCTCTGTTGAGATCGAAATCTGCGCACGAGGCCACGAACTTGACCGCGTGCTGGCATTCCTTGGTGTCTTCGAGGGCCAGCACGTCGAGCGAGTGTGCTATCCAAGCAGCCATAGCCACAGTGGGCGTGGCAGAATGCGTCCTTGAAGGTCACGGTGCGTGAGAACTGCTGTTACGCATCATAGTAGGCGTTGTCCAGGTGGTACACGCGCACGATATATTCTCCGCAGGGTGGCTGCGTTGGTTCCCGTCATTCTCCCCCCTCCACTACACGACTGTAGCCGCTTGCACGTGTCGACGCACCACTCGCAACACTATCAGTTGTCGGCTTCGCGGGATTTTGTGACGCTGGATACCGCTTTCGTGGCGCGTTCTTTTGCTACTCATTGTCCCTCGATGCTTGACCACACGCAATCAGTACGATGCTTGCCGTGTTGAAGAGATGGGCGCAGGCTCTCGACCGTGGCTGTTGTCGGCGCCTTGGCAGACTCGTTCGCAAGGTGCTCAAGCGCGCCACGCAAGATCACCTTGAGCAGCAGATTCACGATCGCGCCACGCCAGCGTCAAAGACGACGAGCGCGTTGTACAGTACGCCGCGTGGTCCTTGGCGACGCTCCGGCACGGGACGAACGTCTCCTCAAGCTTCTGCGGGTCGTTAAAAGAAGCCGAGCTCGTCCAGAGTCTTGAGCAGTACAGTAGAAGGACGCTGCTCTTGAAGCACGTCTCGTAGACATATCTGCTTCGACGCGCGGGGGCTTCTCACAGACGGAGGCTTAGACGCAACGCAGGGCCGCATGCCGCCGCTGTTGCAGATGGGTGCGTTGTAGACCAAGAGTTGGCACAACACAGCACAACACTTGCGCCGCGGGGCACTTGTTGGCCACGATGTGTAGTGCACCATGCGCGCCGCCACGCGCGTGTACCGTGTTGTGCTCCGTGCGGATTGGCGCGAAGAAGTCCCTGACGGGGCTCGCCCGGCGCCCCCTTGCGGCTCTTCTTGCTGCTGTGCGTGGTGCTGGATGCGTCGCCATGGGCGGTTGAACCTGTGGCTGGTGTTGGTGTTGGAGCTGGCTGCTCTTGGTACTGCAAAGTGTGGGAAAGTGGACCTTTTCGACAGTCTGTAGTTATTTATATGCATACGGTACCACGCCAGCCAATCGCAGGAAACAAAACCCGTACTGTGTCGAAAATTACGCTCACGTGTCGAAAAAACACTGCCACGTATGTCGACAATGGTTGAACAGAGTTCTCGATAAAGTGCGAAATGCTATTTGCATCCTCCTAAAATCGCTGGTTCATTTTGGGTATTAAAGTGGTCCCTGTATTTAAGAAAACACATTTCTAAAAGTCGGTGGTTCCAAATGACCAACGATTTGGGTTTGGAAGTGGAACGTTTTTAGGGAGCGGTTCCAACGTTTTTTAGCGAGTATTGCGGTTGAAATAAAAAATGCTGCGAGGGATGACAATGTCCACTAAAGTACGATTCTGGACGCTGATGGAAATGCTGAATGCAAGCAAGCATGTTCCTGCCGTCTCGCAACCGCTCGACGAGGCAAAGGCATGTGCTGTGTGTGTCTGCATGTGTGTGCTGCGCATCCACTGTATCTATCAAGAGACCGCTGCTGACTGCGCGTTACGTGTCGCTGCTGCTGTGTGACTTTGTAAATAGCGCGGGCTACACCGTGCTCTGCGTGGAGGCGACACATCGTTCCTTCCCTTGATAGTTCTCTATGAGCGAGTGCTTGAGCTGAATGTGTATGTGGTGTGGGTATATGAATGGCGTGACCAGAGAGCTTTAGCTAGCGTGCGATAACAAGCCACACACGAGAACGCCAAGCAGCAACTTCTTGGCTGTCTTTCGTTGTTGAGTTACTTCTATTGATGAATCCCGTGAAAGGTTCTTCTGGCTCGTGGCAGTCTCAAAAGCCAAACCAACAGCGACAAGAAATGGAGGCGATCGAGTGAGCAAGCAACGCGACGGCGGTGGGATGAGCAGCGGCCAGCGAGAAGCGTGGAGCCGAGCGATTCTACTGAGACGGGTGCTGCTGGCAGTCGTGGAGCTACCCACTGTCGCCGTAGCCGTGAGCGCAGCCGCAAGCGACCGAAGGCTGCAATGACTGTAGCTGGCTGGAGCGAAGACTATGTACGGGGCGTCCTGAAGGTTGCGAAAATCACGCGCTGCCTCGTGCTGTCGCGCGAAAGGTAGAAGATCCGTCGAGGGCGTCAAGCTGGGCTTGGCGGGTGAGTGGATCGGTTCGACCTCGATCAAGCACGAGCGATAACGTGGTTGCAGTGAGTGGATCTGATACGAGGTGCTGACTTCGTCTGCTTTGGCCAGTGCTGCTGCATTGTCATCTGCTACCATGTTCGGGAGTGACAGCTTGTCGGCGTCTTTGTCTGGCGCCGCTGCGCGCGCTCATCTGGTCTGTCGATAAGCGCAATATACGGCGATGTGTCGATCGGTTCGGGCGATTCCTTGATTGCCGTTGACAGCGTGTCGTTCTCCAGCGTGTCCATCTCCGTGGCAAGTAGCACTGGCAGCAGTGTGAGGGGGCAGCGCGTCCGGTGCGGGTGTGTCAAGTGTGGTGCGTGTGTGGTCTGGCAATGGGTCGTCAACTGGTTCTTCTGGCGAAGTATGCCGTTGTGTGGCGGCGTGTTACCATCGATCAGCTCTGGTGGCGCGGTGCAGCTATCAGGCGGGCCTTCGTCTGGCAGAGGCACTGACGATCGCTAATGGCAGCTCGACGAGTGGCTTCGCCGGTCGCGTGTTGGTGGAGAGCGGGTCTGGTGGCGACATCAACGTCATCTAAGGCAACAGTACAGCACTAGCGGTGGTGGCGATATCGTGTTGCAAGGGGGTCCGTATCAACACGCACAACGCAGTCGGCACGAGTGCCAAGCGGCAGCACGACGAGTCAGCTCCTCTGGTCCAGGTTCGCAAGCATCAAGGTGCGTGATTCGGCCCACGAGCAGTGCTGGGGAGCAGGGTGCGTCTGGCGCAGTGATGATCTGAATATTGTGATGATACCTCAGCAACTGGGAGCGTGTATGGTGCCGTGCGTGTGGTCAACGGCGCGAGCATACGGTGTACCGTACTGACGACGACGTGTTGTTGCAAGGCGGTGACAGCGGTGGTGCTGAGGATTTGTGTCCCTACAAAATGAATGGCACAGGCGGGTTTCGGCGTGCCAATCGACACGATTCGTGTTGCGAGCGGAGACGTCGCTGGCGATCAAGCGGCGTTGTGGATTTGCGCTATGGTGCAAGCTCGTCTTGTTCGTCTGGGTCCTTGACGATGGTATCTGGCGACAGCTCGAGTGGCTCGGCGCCGGCAATGTGACGATCGCTGGAGGTGCGACAAGCGATGCAATCCCGCGTGGTTGCTCTGTGTTGACGACTTTCGTCAGTGGTAAGTTTTCGTGTACAGTTCACCCCTCCTGTCTGACACACCACTGCATAGATCCGTCAGGCACGATAAACACCCCGTACTCCAGCCCCACCCATGAAGTTCCTGACCACGACGACTTCAATTGTTTCCACCGCGCTCGAGCTACTGTTCGCCGACATCGACAAGATAGAGCAGCACGCGGAGCAGGAGCGCTTGTCGGTTTTCGGTGAACTCACGAACTGAAAAGCTGTGCCACGAGCTCCACGTTCACGAACAATACGCTGCCGACCAACCCGTGTGCCAAACGATCCACCTGATCAAGCGCCTGAGTGACCTGAGTCTGTCGCGTTGTCGTGAGCGAGACGTCGTCTCTCTGGGAGCGCGAACAAGTCGCTGGCGGCCTCCTCAACTGACTCGGAACAGGGTTTTGAGACGCCGGTCACGAAAATCCAACGACGACTGCGATATCTGTGAGCACGGGCTCGGGGAGGTTGGAAGCGATAGCAGGTTCAAGGTCGTAGCGCTCAACTCTGCAGATGAATGAGCCTCTCTGCGCACGCAATCTGCAGCAGTATCGACAGTGGTGCAGCGTCACAGTGCACCATTTCCCACTCTTCCAACCTCACGGTACGTTGCAGTTATATTGACAAATTATTTGTTCAGATGCAAATGTCGTGAAGTCTTCGTGTTCGACAGACAAGACAGAACCGCCAAGGAGATCGCGAGCGAGGCAAATAACTACGCCAGCCCCGCAAGCGTGAGTGAGTGCCGCGAGCGATCATTTCCATGGTGTGCAAGCTAGCATGAGCTGAATCAGCACGCGGGATTCATCTCACTGGTGATAGATGTCCTCTGACTTCCTCGCGCGCATCGATCGAAGGATGCGTCACTTTCTCAGGTGTGTGTGAGCGATGCTGGTGTGCGGTGCTGTCGTCTGGATCTGGACTTGCCTCGAGCTGCAGTGTGCGAGTGATGAGTGGCGGCAGTGTGGCTGGGGGCCACTCGAGTGGTACTACCGCACTCGACAGTACAGGTCGTCGTCTTCCTCGTCTGGCGCAAGGCGTTCTCTTCTGGTCTCTCTACGAGCCCATCGTCTTCTGTATGTGGTGCAGGCTGCTGTTTCACTGTCGTCGTCGTCAAATCCAATTTTCTGTATGAACATGCTCATCAACAAGACATCAAGCCTTGGCTGTATCAGGTGGACCACCTGACGAGCTTTTGGCTGCGACTCGCCGCTTGACTAGTGCATCAAGGACCGTCTGAGCTCACAAACGTTCGACATCTTCAAGAACTCAAACAACGGATGACAAAAACCACTACAAAGCAGTAGCAGCAACAGCAGTAGTATCGGTCATCGACTTCCAGATACCCAAGCAACAAAGACTGGTGCCGCCGATGCAACACGAAGCATACGTGGATAAATTTGAGAGAGAGAGTGAGCTCGACCAAGTATCCAGGTTGGGTCGTGCTTCCGAGCACCTACCAGAGTTGGTAGGCCCTACCTACTCTATGGCGAATACGGCGTTCAACTTCGTGAGCGCGAGTACCTCGGAGAGCCCGTGATGATGATGATCTACGGTGCGATATGATATTTCAGTTGACACCCCACACAGTGCCCCCCCCCGCAACCTTGTCTCATCCCAGTCACATGTGTGCTGCGAACCCGACGATCCATGCTGAGTCCATCGACTCGAGCGTCGTGCAGCTGCGTGGCAACTGCCTCTGGCGAACGTGTTCCGGGCGGCTTCCCGTCACTTGTGGCGTCCATGGGGACAAGCCGCCATTGGAACTCTCAAGAAGAGATCATTGCTCACGCCATCAGCCATGTTCCCACAGTTCAGTACTTGTGCAGCGCTGAGATTACGCTTTAGACGGACGAACGAATTCCACCACCAACAACATTTGCCTGGGAAAACGAGGGAGAACCCGCGTTCTGAAAGCATGCGCAAACAAGTCCACATAGAACCAGGCGATGGCATGTTTGTGATGTTTTATGATCTGCTGGGCGGTGGTGGTTCTGATATCAAATCAAATCGACAGATGGGAGATGGTGAGAGTCATCTTGTGCGCCTGAAATGCTAATAATAATAATAATAATAGTAAATGCTATAATAGCATTATGCCACCACCGGCAATACCACAGGTACAGGCAATGCCAATTTAGTGACATAAAAGAGGATGGCTATGTCATTTGGCACCCGGAAAACACAAAATCGGCAGGACTGTTTGTCGTTCCCGTGTGTGTTACAGACTCATCTTGAGTGCGTTGACGACGCACTATTATATTACTGTAATGGACAAGCCTGCGAATTGGGATGCGTGTTGCTGGATGCGTAGTGGGAAGTACGATTCGTGCAAGCAGCGACACGCCGGAGGCAAACGATCAAGCAAGGAAACGGTAACTGAGGTGCACGCAAACGACCATGGTCCTTGTTAATGAACTATTTTAATGTTTAAAAAAATCGCTAATGAACTATTTTAATGTTTAAAGAAAATCAGCAACGGCCACAGCCGTGTCCTATTTTATTTTAATAAACGCCCATCTTTTTATTAAAATTGCTTAGTAATTGATGGATGTCACTCCCACATTCCCACGAACCCACAAACCCACGTACGATATTGATATTTGTTGCGACGTCCGCTGCATTCGCCGATTACGGTCCGTTTGTGTCCCCCTGCGCTGCCGATCCTGCTGCTTGTCATTTTTTCCGCTCCGACTCTCTCGACATCCTCTCTCATCTTGTTTTGTCTTGCCCCACCCTCTGGAGGAGGCGGCATACAAACCGCAAGTCAGCAGCGTCTCCGCAAAGATGATGATGGCTTGGCCGGAAGCATCTGCATCGGCTCCGCCTCTATTTGAAAGAGGATCTTGTCCGATGTGTGCTGCACGCACTGCAGCCGATACTTGAAGTCCCGGTTTTGATCGTTGCAACAAGGCGAGTTGTTAATCGCTGGTTGGTTCACGCAACAAACAAACGCGACTCTCCCTGTCTGTCTGTCTGGGGCGAGGGAACGTCAACTCGGCCGCTGTCGCCAACTCCCTTCAGCAGAGGCTCAGTTTGCAATTTGCCTCGCACCCCGCCCAAGCTCCTCTCCTCTTCCTCGAAGCCCCCGGCCCGCCGCCCCGTCGCAAGCATCGTCGTCAGCACCATGGGCAAGCCTTTCTTCACGATGGAGGACGCCAAGATCTCCTTCAACCTCTTCTGCTGTATCTATGGCATCGGTACGCTCGGCATGCCGGCAAACTTTTCCCGTGCTGGGCCCGTGATCGCCACGCTCGCGCTGCTCTTCATGGCGTTCGCCAACGTCTACTCCTCAGTTGTGCTCTCCAAGGTGATGCTCACGGCGCCGCGCTCGGTCAAGACGTACAGCGACTTGGGCGAGTTCTGCATGGGCAAGACGGGCCGCTACCTGGTGGTGGTCTCGCAGATGGCCAACTGTTTGTTGATCCCGTGCGCG
>JAASGK010001204.1:0-11474 GCA_023334195.1 Globisporangium emineosum
CAAAGTGATCGTACGCTCCTTTCCTCACCACCCAGGGCCCCCAAAAAGGGGGGATTCTCTCCCTGGGATGGGCAGGTCCAAACTGGACCTCTGAGGCTGGGACTGGACCGCTTGTGCTCGACTTGGAAATTTGGAGAATGGTTCAGGTTCAAGCAGCTACGCTTGAGAGCTCTGCGTGGGAGCGGTAGATGAGACGCCGCTGGAGGCGTGTGGCTGGGAGCGGCACTCGGAGAACAGCGCACAAGAAGACAAGCGGAGAGCTGTCGTTGGCAAGTTGATGTGTATGAGTGACATGTGTGCTCGTGCTTGTTATGTGTGCTCGATGGCTATGTGCTCTGGTGCTGGGGTTGGCAGTGTGAGTGCAGGCTGTCATCGTGGTGTCCACACGGAATGTGAATATCCAAACTCAGCGACGAGATGTGGCGGTCACACGTGGTTTGCGGCTGGCGCCGGTTTCGCCAGCCTCTTGGTGTGCGCTGCGAAATGCCGTGGAATGAATCAGGGAATGGGTGGAACGCTGCGCGAACTGTGTTGAACATGGAGAGCAGTTGCTGTCATAAGATCGACCTGATGCTTGTCTATTTTGTGTGCTCTACCCTAGGCGCGATGGAGAAAAGCGACCCCAGATATTACAAACCCTTGTTTGAGCTCAATCGGAGCCAACGAGTGTTGGCTACGTTTGAGCTCAAATAAGTGTTCAACGCTCCAGCTTGACAACCTTCATGCTCATCAGACCGCGTTGCCATCTCGTATCTTCGGAGCTCGAAGACGAAGTGCAGCTCGCATGTTGGGAGCTTCGCAAGCTTTGCGAGCGGTTCAGATCACCTCGTGCTTCAGTTTGATTTACGCAGTGAAACAAGCTTTTCATCTACGACGCAATAACAAGGCCATGGGGCGCTCCTGGTGCAAATGCTGGCAAGTGGTGCTCTCCAAGGGATCCGCAGCAGTCCAGTTTTCCCGTATGTACTCTGCCGAGCGGCTCTTTGCCTTTGACGAGTACTGCAACAAGACGTCTCCCTGGCGTGTGCTCCTCGTGCTGTTTCTCTTTGGGGTACCTGGTGTGCTTTTGATAACGATTCTGGACGCGATCCCGCTGCAAGACCCTCGAGATGGCTGGGAGGCGAATACGAGCTTCTGGGTGCGCAACGTGGTCACTATCTTCACCGCTTCCTGCCTCGCCCTCAACCAGGCACGGTTTATTGTTCCCGACTTGAAGCTCTCGATCACGAGGATCCTCGCCCTCGCCGCTGCAGTGAACATTCCGTACTCGTTTGCGCTGATGGCGGTCGCGAAGAATTGGAGGTTCCTAGTGCCGTTCGCGCTCACGCTTGGCTCTATCCCGTGTGGGATTTGTCTGGATTTGCTTGTTGTGACGTCGATCGGGTGCGCAAACAAGCAGCTCATTGGGAAGTATCTGAGCTACATGAGGGGCGCTTTCGTGCAAATGATGATGGCCATCGCGTATCCGACCTGCAACACGATCTTCCTTTCGCTCGAAGGTATCCGGCAGCTTGCGCTTGTGCTGCTGCTCCCTGTCATGAAGCTCGAGTTCATGACGAGGAAATGTCAGCTCTGAGATGACGACTTCATGACGGGGTTCAATCCAGCGTCGACTTCTTCGATGCGCTCTATATGACCAAATGCATGCAGTCCGCAGGCACACTCGTGGTCGGATTTGGCATCATCCTGGTCGATCTCGCTCAGAACTACGCTGCGATTTGCTTGCTCACAAACCAAACACGAAGCCTGCAAGCGCTGACGTCTTGTGACTCAACAGACGCTGGTTCAGCGACAGCTTTGCTTCTGCATGTGCTTGAGCGATTGAAGAGTGTACAGTGATTGCATCTCCAGGATCTGCGCTTTGGGTCGAGAAGGTTCTC
Source organism: Globisporangium emineosum (assembly GCA_023334195.1). Classification (NCBI taxonomy): domain Eukaryota; phylum Oomycota; class Peronosporomycetes; order Pythiales; family Pythiaceae; genus Globisporangium; species Globisporangium emineosum. The sequence continues at coordinate 1,881 of JAASGK010001204.1, forward strand.
TGTGTCGGCGGGATCTGCGACTAAGCTGAACCGTTGCAGTCTCTCATCAACGCGGGCACGAGCCCCGTCGCTGAGTCGCACAGCACCCGCCGTGGGAGTAAATCGGTCATTTTTTCGTCTAGGTGAGTGGCGCCTCTTCCTGCACACTCGCAATCTTCAGAGCCATCGGTCGAGTACAAGGAGGTTATCCGAGAAACGACGTGTTTGCTGCACGAAAGCGAAGAGGTCGTGGTCGTCGAGTACATTGAGACAGTGGTGCCGCTGCTCTATGCTGTGTACCTCACAATTCTTTACCAGCTGCCCAACGCAAAGTACTACCAAGACATGGAGAAGATGACCGAAGAGCGCCTGCACGCCGTCGTGACGAATATCTTGGTCTACGCGGTGCCCGAGCTGCTGAGTTTGGTGCACGTGTTCCGCATGCTCAAGCGCAGATTTGGCGTGTCCGTGTTCTACCAGCTCGCGTTTGCGCTGGAGAACGAGTGACAGATCTACCAGTGCAACTTCGTGGTGTGGCTGATCATCATCTTCCAGTTTCTACTGATCCACTATGGTGAGTTTTGTTTGCACGATTCAGTTGGTTTCATTTGGCCAGGACAGGATGGTGGCTAACCTACGGCTTGCTGTTGTTTGGGTCTCACTCAGGCTGCAACTTCACATTCAAGTTCCAGTGGACCTACTCGGAGTGAAGTCCTCAGAGGTGTGATGGAGTTCAATGAAACAGCTCAAGACCCCGTTAGAGAACGAAGAAAACAACCCAGATACCATAGAGCGCTCCTTGGTTCACAACATATTACGTCGTATTAGCTAGAAAAACTACTGAAGATGAAGGATATGAAAAAAATGACCACTTCGTAAAGCTCAGAGGCAAAGAGATCGCTCTCATGAGCAATCGCAAAGGCTTGGCTCAGAGCACCAAGTCCCTGTCTTTCAAGAGTCGTCTCAAGGACCACCCTGTGCGCATGGTGGCCTCATCCGAGTGACGCCACGACCAGAATGTCCACCCGGAGCGGACACTGTTGTAGCTCTCGAGCTGTGCGCTGCCGAACACGCGGAAAGTGTCGTTGCTGGAGAACTGGATGAGCGCGTCCATGCTCCACTCGCCGAAGAACAGCGGATTGCCTTGCCACGTGTCGATCGAGGCAGCTTTGTAGCTCTTCGCAGCGTCGATGATTTGCGTCTCGCTGCTTGTCGTGAACCCGCTAATATAGTACTTGTGGCGCTCGTGCCAGACGTTGTAAAACACGCACGGGCTTGTACCTGGCGCGTCGACCATGAAGTTCACGAGCTCGTTCGAATCCTGCGCGCTCAGCATTGGCGCAACTGCAAGCACGCAGTCGCTCTTGTTGACACCGGCTCGGATCTCCGTGTACGCGCGCGTGAAGTAGCTCTGCACGATCAGCGGGTCGGTCGTCAAGTTCGGCTCATTCATGAGGCTCAAGCCGAGGAACGCGGGGCTGGAGGTATATCTCGCCGCCAAGTACTTGGCAAATGTGACCGAGTTGTTCACGTACCCCTCGTTATTGCTCCAGTGAGACTCGCCGAGGAACATCGGCGCGCTGTGCTCAAATCCGTTCTGCGAACCCTGGTGGGCGTGCAGACTCAGCATGACCGACACGTTGTACTTTTCGCCCCACTGGATCGCCAAGTCGAGGTACTGGAGCGAACCTTTCGGGTAGTAGAGCTCGCGGTGGTTGAAGACCGGGTCATCATAGCGGATCCAAAAGCCCACGGGGATGCGCACCGTGTTGAGTGACGCGTTGGCGATCTCCAGGAAGTCTTGTTCCGTGATCCACGACGCCCAGTGCTGTTGGAACGCAGCGTCGCCTTTCTCCTGACCGAGGTGCCGCATCGTTGAGAACTCTCCTTTCGCAGCAATTGCGCTGGGGACGCCCTCCCAGAGAGACGACTTGCCACTCATCCAGTACTCGGCTACGAGCCAACTGCCAAGGTTCACGCCGTGACATGGAACTTCGCCTCGTCGAATCTTGAATTGAACATGCTCTAGTGCACTGGAATTCGTAGAGTTACTGGAACTACCCACAGAGTCGGCGTAGACAACTTGGGTGGTAACAGCCAGGAAGCCGAAGCTTGCGGCGAGGAGCGATTTGATCTTCCACATTGCTTTGCTGAGCTGGAAGGGGGGATATTGAGAATGAGCAGCTATGTCGGCGGCATCGAAATTGCCAACATTGTGGCGGGGCCAGCCGATTGCAGCGTCCCATGATGTGACATCGACCCCACCGACAGACATCACGTAAATATACTTTCTTTCAGCATTGAAGTCAGCCTGGGAGGTGCACTCTCTTGGTGACACTCGCACGCAATCCGCTCGACCGCCAAGAGAGACTACCAGGAGTTCAGCTCCAGTAGCTAATTGAATCGATGGAGTATGGAGCTTGCCGCGAGCCTAAAATCAGGCTTATTGGCATGCAAGCTTTTCCGAAGTCAGCGACGATTTGTCCGCGGTGTGCGTGTCCAAAATAGAGAAATCGGCCATGAGCGATCCAAAAGCGACTTCTGCGCGCGTTGCTCAGGAGACAAGCGATGCACACCATCGCAAGAATGCGATCGAGTGAGTGGATTCACAACTTTCCGATCTTTGCATGGTGGGCTCAGAAATTTCCCAACACATGGCTTTCGCCTTCGGACTTCGTCCCTAGTAGCATTCTCTCGGAGAACACCTCGTGCTGCTGTGTTGTTGAGCCACGCACTAATCAGTCAATCGGAATCACCATTCAGCAGTAAATCATTCGCTTGTCTTGCTCATTTTGCATCCCGGATCTGGAAACCCCACACGCATTCTCGGATCAGTGGATCCGGCCACTTTGCTAATTTGCACACACTTCTTCCGATGCATCCACCCTCTCATCTTCGCATGTAGCCGCAGTAATAATAGAAGCCCAGCACCAGTTTCTTTTTCCTCCGCCCAACCGATCGATCTCCTTGGTGGCAACATGTGTGAGCATATAAATAAAGGGAGAGTGGGGGCGAAACGCACTGGCCGCGGTCTCACTCGCTGAGCTGCTTGCTGGTGGTGCAGTCTCCGCATCTCCGTCTTCACTCTTTCTTCCTCGTTCGCATCCAGCTTCACACATACAGACCTCTTCCAATAGCACACTCCACCAACAGCAATGGCGCCAACCACCACGTTTCCGCTTTTCGGCTACGAGCGCTTCTTCGCCATGAACCCGAGAACCAGCGCCAAAATCGCGCATGTGATGACGCTCCGCGGCGACATCCCGACCCTGCTGCGCCACCTGCCGACCGCAGTGCTCGCAACGTTCAATCTACACCCAAAGATGCGCGCCGCGCTCTTGCCCGGCCACTCTCCGTTGAAAGCCATGATCTGCCCGCAGCTGGTCGACGCAGCCGAGCTCAAGTCACTCTACGCGGTCACGGAGACTGACGACGAAGCCGAGTCGCCACACTGGATGCAGTTTGTGCAGGAAGAGTGTGAGAAGCCGTTCAACCGCGAGCAGGATCTGCCGTTCTACCTCCGCGTGTTTGTCGAAATAACCAAGAGCGCACAGCCAAAGACGACGGGCTTTGCGCGCATTGTTCTCTTTGCAGACCACTTCATGTCGGATCCTACCTCCGGCGCGATCATCCTCAACTCGCTCTTGCAGAACGCGTCGAATCTCTCAACTTCATTATCAGGAGCAGACGTAGTCCCAACGACCGAGCTCCCACTACGCCCCTCGATGTACGAGTGCATGCACTGGGTGAACCCGTGGATTGGCGTGCTGAACGAAGCGGTCTCGAAATGGTTCATTGAGCCACTGTTCAACCTTGACCACTCGGGGTTCACACCATACCTGCCACTCGACACGTCTGCGCAGCAGGACTTCAACTGCAACCCCCCAGAGCAGGGCAACCCGAGCTCGGCACTCTTCTCTCAGGGAAGCACGGAGAACATGCAGCGTGCAATCGCTCGCTGCAAGTCCGAGAGCGTCTCTTTCCAAGCCGCACTCATCGCCTCAACGATTATGGCGCACGGACTCACAAAGTACAACGGCCGACTGCGCAACTGCAATGCACCAGTGCACCTCAAGATGGACGTGGCCTGCGATATGCGCAGCCAACTCAGCAAGAGCAACACCAAGTTTGCCTTCGAGGAAGACGTCGTTGGGCTCTACAGCACGGCTTCAAACCTGGTGTTCACAAGCAGCGAGGGGGTGGATGTGCACAACACGAACTTCTGGGACTTGGCGCGCAAGGTCGACCACGAGGTGGAGTGTTTGCTGCTCAACCACGAGATCAAGCTCCAGTCGGTCTACACCCATGAGACGCTCAACGCCGAGAACGAAGACTCGAACCTCAAGGTGCAGAACTGCGTGCTCAGTGACGTAACGGTCGCGAACATCGGTGAGTATCCGTACCCGCGCCAGCTTGAACTCGGGGCGTCTTCGGGCTCAGGATCAAGTTCCGTAGAGATTGACACGCTCCACGTGTACAACTCACTGCCGTCACTAGCACCGGCTACGATGCTCTACGCGAGCGCCGTCACGTGCTTCAACTACTCGATGATGCACAAACTGCAGCAGGATGTCGCAAAAGACCTCTTCCACTGGTACGTGCAGTCGGTCGAACACATTGGGCAGTACAACCAAGCCGACACGCTTGTACTTGCCAGCGAGCGCTTCACTGCGTCAGTTGCTTCGGTTGTGCCGCTCGATACCGGGGTACCAACACTTCTGCAGTAGCCCACTCACGCGCGTATCAAATCAACAACACCATCATTACCACGCAGACGCTCTCCAACACACTCGCTCTCCATTGTCTCTCTAACAAAAAATGATATTGCTCGGTAAATACTTCACCTTCATCGCACTTAAATCTCCATAAAATCGAATAAAGACATGCTTCGTACCTCATGCGTGGTTTTGTTCCGTTGCTTTGTGTTGGACACACGCTGAGACCGGAGGATGAAGACGACACTGCTTCATGACACGGTTTGTCTAGATCCATGGCGCAAGATCATTGGAACCGCGTCGCACCGCCACAAATGCCATGTGATGGGAGCTGTTAGGTGTGGAAGGCAAGGATGGAAATGTTGACCAACCCGCTCTCAAAGAGCGTTGGCACTTGGGTTGTTTTCTGCTCTTTCGTCACTTCACGAACTCCTCGGGAGCCGAACAGCAGATACTATAGTGGCGAAAGACTGTGTCTGGAGGGATGACATCAACCAAGGTATATACAGATACAACATTTGATGTTAGCGTACGTACAAATATTCACTCACGCACACACAAATCAGTCAAACTTACTCGAGCAGACACTAGACGTGTGCAGCAACATACAGCTCCACTTACATCACCCCCTCCCCTCCACATCTGTATCGGCTCGGCAAAATGTGCTGGGGTCGAGACCATACTCGATTCAACTCACCTCGGACGAAGCACCAAATCACGATCATACGATACAAGGCAGCAGCAGTCAACAACCCAGACAACACGCGCAACTGCTCACCAAACGCCAGTGATCACTTTCGACTCCACACCGACGACCGCAAAACGCAATTCCAATCCAAACGAATCATGCTCAAGAGCCCTCTAACTTGTGTCAGCAGGAACACTGTCGCTTTGGTCTCCTTGCACATCAGCAGCTTCATGCATCTCCGCACCCCCTCCCGCTAACGTCGAAAACGAAAATGCACTCATTGTCACACAGAAGATGGCACCACGGCGACAGATTCACACATTCGCACACTTCACGTGACGCACCTCAACTCTTTTACTAGCGGCGGTAGCGCGAATTCTCTGGCCTCCCACTCGTGATACTGCTGGAGATCTCTCGATATGGTGCGTTTCGCTCACTCCTCACGGTCTGCAGTACCAGCACAAATGCTGGGCGAATCTACTGGGTGATCCTGGAAAATCTGAATTTGTAGCTATTCCGTGGAGAAATGGCTTGAGCAGCAGAGTCGTCCCATACTGTCCGAACGCGCTTGAACCGAACGCTGTTGTTTCTTTACAGCTTTGCTTCCCAGCTTCAATCAGCGCTACAGCAACTGCAGAAGGCTGAAAAGCGCATCGCTGATCGATTGGCCAATGTTAGCCCCGCCGCATCCGGATACAGCGATGCCTCTGGATGACGCACCCTCTTTCTTTGCCACCGCAGCAACAGCCAAGGCGACCCAGAGTCGAAGACGATGCGATGGTCTCTGGCTGCATCAGGCTGCAATATCCTGGTACATCTGCGTGGAGAACACCCAACACCTCTTTTGCTTGCTCACCAATGACGGACACAAACGCCGCGAACAGCGACGACCACGACTTCTTCTCCTCGACTTGGACACAAAAAACTACTGTGAGCGCCACTCAACCACACACGACTCAACAGCGATCCGTGTATCAATGCACTGCGACGAGACTACCTTGCAGAGAAGGCGAGAACCCAACTTTGTCATCGACCCGAGGATGCACGAGACGCCAACTGCCTCTCCACAACGCCAGAAAACGTCTTGCGTTCGGAAACTCGATGGACGAGTGCTGGAATCTCGTCTTGGCGACCTCACCCCAAGTTGTTCTCTTGCAAGTGTCCTTGTCCTTGCGAACCATTCACCCATGAGCAAGAGAGAGAGAAAGAGCCAGGAACGTGCTCGCTCGCTCAAACCCGGAACCTTGGACGACATTGCGAGCCAGCACCGAAGATCGATCTGCGCAGTGGCAGAAATGCGCGCAAGTAAACAAGACCAGCAAACACACAAACGGATGTCAGTCAGTCAGTATAGGTACAAACGCATTCGTTCGCGCACATTTGCTGGTAAAAGTAGTAGCAAATGTACTACCACTTACCGTGTCACCCTCTCGAATCTGCAACACACTCTTGCGAGGAGACTTGGAGAGTTCCTCGTTTCATGCTCCCTCACCGTGACGTCCACATACGACAGCGAGACTGCAATCCCCGACCAACCGCCCACAACGCGCGCAGCTGCTTACCCCACGCCATCGGCACAATTCGAGCATCTTACGTACAGTCGGCGATGGGAAGGTTGTCGAGAGGCTGGATAGTTGCAAGAGTCCATCGCGAGTCACTTTGGGGATGCGTCTTCTGTCTGTGCAACAGAAGAATCAGTCTGGTAGCAGCAGCGACAGCTATTATACGTGTGAAGAGCACGTGGGATACTTGCCGAACCTTGGGGAGTGGATGCAGCTCGGAGACACAACACGAGGTCGGGAATAACGAAGAGCTTCGCCTGCAGCAGCAGCGTCATGTCCGGATCAAATCGGTACATCCATCATCATCAGCAGCAGCAGGAGCGCAGCCAGCCGCGGCATGTCAACCAGTGACACCGCTGGATTGCCTACCAACAAGCAGAGAAGCGCCATCCGGGCTCGAAGCTGCTGTAGTTCTCTCTCTCTCGCCGCTGACTTGCTTCGCCTGAGGGACTGAATCACCACCACGCTCACCGTTCGTCCACGCGACTGCTTGCTTGAAGAATCGTCATTGCGGCAACGACGCACCAGCGCAGTAGCACCGTTATGCTGCAGCAGCAACCCCGCGCGCAGCTCTTCGTCGTCAGTCGTACACGCGCAAGACGCCAAACAGCCCCCTGCTCCATGCGCCAATTCCATGTTGCGCTTGTTCTTTTGAAAGTGTTCGCGCGCACATTCATTTGCAAGCAGGGGGTATTTTTGAGGTAGTTTACGGTACACTATTCCAGATAGGATTACTATGATTCATTTGTTATAAACGAATAAGAGTTTATAACGGCACGTTTTCATATCTCTTATTGACGACAACGCCAACCTTCTTGTCCCCATGCTTTTTGGTTTCCGATTCCAAGTCTCCAAGCAAGCAACATGCTCAAAATGACCCACGCCACACCAGGATACTCAACATGAGCAATCACCTGAAGAGCCTCTTCCTTGGACGAGATCCACTTGGAGCCACATGCAATTCTCCACTTACCTTAGACAACAGCGCGTGCTGTGCCATTTGCAAAAGGAGGCAACGCCGAAAGCTCACTCACCACTGCACCCCAAATCGAGGCATTTACAAATCAGTCTTGCAAGAATAAAGAGAGACTCATGGGAAACTGACAGGTGGTAGATTTACGAACCGACAGGTAGCACTTGCAATACAAGATGTATGAGTTTTGATGGTGGCACTAGATGTGCTCTGATCACCCAAACTCAGGTAATCGAGATGTGCTTCTATCACTGAAACGGAAGTCGAGCCTGTGAAGTTCACAGGTGTGTTGTTACAGATTTCAAAAACATCGGGATATTGTTGCGTGGGTCCAAAACTGCTCTAACCATCTCAAAACCAATCGCCGATCTTCAAGCAGATGACCACCAGCTAGGAAAACGCAATCAAGTGTATTTTGGGCTGATGGCCAAGTTTCGGTAGGTGCATTTCCACGATTTTGGGCAGATCGCAAGCTCGCCTACGAACATCACTCATGTGCGAGCTTGCGTTGCAATTTGTGCGAACTCGGAACGAAAATCCGCTTGAAGAAATTTGTTCACTGTATTAGTTTGGGTCTCTGCAGATGGGTTCACGAACATTGCTCGAAAGGACGGTCAAGACCGCTCCGATACGATTTGCTCCGCTTCTGTGACTGATGTAGGTGATGGAGGATCCATAGTACTACGCCCACCCCACTAGAACCCCTCAGGCTTCAGCACAGCCCGCCTACTCACCGGCCGCATCACAAGACACAACCAAACTGCGAGCTAGGATTTCGTTTTCCCAGGACGTTCCGATCGCTCATTCCAGCTTTCCCCCCTTAGTCCGCACTCCTCCCCAGAGCTTGAGCAGCAGCTCAGCTCCCCCTTTCTCCATCCAACCGACCTAAGATGTTCTCTATCAAAAAGCTCGTTCTCGCCGCCGCGTGTGTGGCGCTCGCGCTCACCCCAGCCGCTGTGGATGCTGAACTACAGAACCAGCACCTGTGCTTCCGCATCCACGGACACTCGGTGCACCACAAGCAAGCATCCTCTGGCTCAAGCGTGGCTGCGTCATCGTCGCTGTCGTCGACGGATGCCTTCGGCGACAGCGAAGATGATTCGCAAACCTCCAGCAGCTCCAGTGAAGACGACAGTGCCAGCGACGATGACTCGGGGAGCAACTCTGAGTCGGACGGTGTTGGCGATGCGAGTGGCTCGACTAGTGACAGCGAAACCGCAGACAGCAGCGACGTTGCAGACAGTGCTGACTCTGGCACAGGTACTAGCACCATCGTTATCGAGGTTGACATTGTTGACAGTTCTTCGGACTTTGAAGACTCCGCGGACTCGTCATCGTCTTCTGGATCGGCCAGCGAGGTCGGCGGCTCGGCTGACGCCTCGGATTCGGCTGATTTCTGCTCTGGCGACGGTGAGTCCAAGATGAACGTCGAAGGCGCTGAAGGCATTTATTGCGTCAAGGGTCAGGGCTGTAAGGAGGTCGCGTACTTAGGATGGTACGGACTGTACTGCACGCGCTCGCACTTAAGCGAGGACATACGATGCAGCCGAAGGACCGAGCGAGATGAGCGCTCCGGTCTGGCGAGGAAGCAAGATGGAAGTGGGTGGACCGGACGACGGTGCTGCGGAGAGTGCGTGGCTTGGAGAGGCGATGCGAGGAGAGGAGGAGACGGAGGAG
>JAASGK010001205.1:0-11460 GCA_023334195.1 Globisporangium emineosum
CTTCTGCGGCAGCTCCAGCTCGCTGTGCATGAGGTCCATGTGGTGGTCCTGCACGGCCGAGGTCGGGCTGGGCGCGATCGGGCGGAAGTACCCCACGGACGAGAACTTTTGCTCGAGCGTGTGCGCGAGCCCAATCAGCACCGATGACGTCTTCTTCGTGAACTCGGTCGACGTCACGTACAAACTGTCGACAGGGGTGCGTCCTGTAGTGACCAACACATCAACGCGCAATGCAAAACAAAGCACGCGCGCACACACACACACACACACATCAGCGCTAGCTCTAAAACATTCACATTAGGAAGCCCATGTGAGAATGTACGCATTCGACCGCGCTTACCTTGTTCAATGGCGGCGGCCGTGAGTGCGCGCGTGGTCAGCGACCAGTGGGGGCTGGACAGCGGCACTTTGGACGCGGCCGTCAGGAGGCGCATGGCTCGTCCGCACTTCCACATCCTCGTGTCGTAAGGCGCTACTGTTCGCTCTGGGGCTCTTTGTGCTTGGGGGCGCTCGTTGAGAAGTGAGCGAATTTGAGACTCGCCCGTTGAAGTTGTTGATTGTTTTCCGGTCTCCTGGTCATTCTTGCTGTTTTTATGTGGCTGTTTGCTTTTGACATAAAAACGCGCGCGCAAATCCAAGATTCGAAATAGGACATTGAAAATTCAAATGTTAGTGTGTATATCACGAAGTATGTTTCGACACATTTTTATTCGGTGATCGGATACAACAGCATGACCCGCTTTGACTGCCATCGAATCTGCGACGTGTGTGGTGCAACTAAGTTCAAGTTGTTGTGGCATTTGTCATTATTGTCATGCATGTATATAATACCCAACGCGGTTAAGAATGTGTGTTCTTCTTCTATCTCCTCTACGATACCACTCGCTCCAGCGCTGCCTGAATCACCGCCTGGTAGCAGCGCGGGTTCGTCTTTGCGAACGTGTCCTGGAGCCACGTCTGCACGCTCGTAGCTTGATCGACGAGCAACGTAGCCCCAGTGGCCGCTGGATCCGAGATCCGCATGGCACGCACTGACGAGTCTAAAGCAGACTTCGCAAAGTCCCAGTTGCGCGCGTTGCCCGCCTGAGCGCGACTCAGTTCCTGGAGTACGCGGTAGAAATGCTGCGCCTGGGGCTGCTCCGCCTTGGCGATGTCGATCGAGAAGGAACGCGCACCCATGTGGAACTTGAGCTCGCAGTCTCGGTCTGTGATACCGCAGCTCTCGAACGTGACGTGCGAGATGCGCTCGTGGATGTACTCGCAGCGTTCCACAGTGCGCTTGGTCGACATGGCGCTCTCGCCGCACACTGCGACGAGGCTCTCGTTCGTGAACGCGTACTCATCTTTCGGCGACGACAGCGCAAAGAGGATGGTTTCGCCTGGGCCGAGGAACTCTTTCGCCTGGAGTGTGCTCAGGTCGGTCACCGAGTGGCAGATGTCCGATCCGCCTGTGAGCTCCGAGACGACCCCGATCTTCATCGTCTAGTGGTTGGTTGCTTCTTCTCTTGCTCTTGATGGCGGGTTTGCAAATGAGCTTCTGCAAGTCAATGGGCTTGTTGTGGCGATGATTATTAAAGAGCTGCTCGTGGGCCTCGCTTAGACAGGAGATCAGATCCCCGCGGTGTTCTTATGAGCAGCGCCAACTCTCAAGGCCGTTCTAAATAATTTCACATGCAAACCCGAGCGCAATTACGTATTTTTAAGTTATCAAGACATCTCCAAGGGGGAGCTTTGTGAGAGAACTAATATTAAGCCTAAGCTACGGCAGCATCTTGCTGTTGGTGCGGATGTCGTTAAATGCACTGAGGATCACGTCGCGGTAGCAGCGCGGGTGCGTGCGCTCGTAGATGTCCTGGAGCCAGCCGAGCGCTTCCTCGGATTGGCGCGGCAGCGTCTGCCCGCTGCCCTCGGTCAGGTAGAGCGCCTCGGACGAGGACTTGAGCGCGAGCTTGGCCAAGTCCCAGTCGCGCTCGTTCTTTTTCTGCGCGCGGCTGAGCAGCTCGAGCATCTTGTAGTAGTCGCGCACGACCGCTTCTTCGTCCTTGGCGATGTCGATCGAGATGCTCTCGCTGCCGATCTTGAACTTGATCTCGACGTCGCGGTCGACGCGGCCGGCGGTCTCGAACTTGACGTGGTCGACCAAGTAGTGCTTGTAGTCGAAGCGCGTGACGAGCTTGCGCGTCGTGGTCGCGGACGAGCCCTGGATGCGCAGCAGCGCCTGGTTCGTGAACGTGAACTCCTCCTTGCTCGACTGCAGCGAGATGACGATCGACTCGTTCGGCAGCAGGTACTGCATGCCCAGCGCCGACTCGAAGGTCTTGAGCGGGCGCGTGATGTCGGCCGAGCCGGTGAGATCGGAGGTCAGGCCCTTGAGCATGAGTTTTTGGTTGATTGAGTGGTTGGGGGGTGCTTGCGTGAGTGGTGTGAAGCGGATTGAGGAATGAGCAACTTGGGATGGGCTTGCGGACAAAATGCAAAGGACCCCTTGAGCCTCTGGGGGGTGCGTTGGACACAGTGGCGAAATGGATGCAGTGATGATGATGATGGAGGGTGGGTTGTTTGCGTGGCCAGCCTCTCAATGTCAATGTGGCCGAAGGTGAAGGTGAACCTGTCAAAGGAAGCTCGGCAATCCAGGTACATCAACCGTTTTCTGCACGACATAATGAATACCTCCTTTATCGGGTTACGAAGAGACCGGTTTATAAATTGAATTGCGATAGAGATAGAGTTTAAATACCTTTGTGCCAGGTGCCGACTTACCAGATAACGAAAAGTGAGCCCATCCCACCAGCCGGTCTCGGTTAATCGAATGAGACCGTCGATTCGTCTTCTTCTTCAACCTGTCGCCGTGTCTTCTGGTGCTTTTGCGACCACAAACGGGATGGGCGACATCCCCAATCTCCCAGGAAAATCCAGCGATGACACATGAGAACGGACACCTGTGTACCCATTATTGTATCATCACGAGGGGACTCGCCGTCGCCTGTTGCTGTTGTTGTTGTGTCCAACGCAACGCTTTTCACCATTGCCCCACCCGACTCACTCTGCAATTTGGCATCCACCAGCCAAGTCTCTCTCTATCTACCTTTGCAATGTTCCGCGGCCTTGCCAAGGACCTCGCCGGCACGGCCGACATCTGCAACACGGTCACGAACCTGTCCAAGACGCTCGCGTCGGCGTACTTGCTGCCGGGCGAGACGATCCTCTTTGCGTTCGCGTCGGCCAAGGAAGAGTTCGCGTTCACGAACGAGGCACTGATCACGGTGCGCGGTGAGAACGCCACAACGACACGCAAGCTCGTGGTCCGCTATGAGTACCGGGACCACCACCTCTCGTACGTGCAGTTCGAGACCACGGGCCGCGTGGACCGCGACTGCGAGATCAAGTTCCAAATCGGCAAGGAACACATGTCGATCGACATCGCCAAGAAAGAGGAGGAGCTCGTCAAGACCCACTACAAGGCGCTCGTGACACTCGCACGCGAGCAGCAGGTGCGCAACAACAACTGGTACTTTGCGCAAATGGCGCTCGACAAGACCTCGGACGCCATGAAGATGTCTGGCCGCGGCGACGCGGAGTTGAGCCTCACGGGCCAGGCGGAAGGAGCGTTCGGCTGGCTCGAGAACGACTACGCGCGTCTCAACCCGCGCGACTACCACGCCACGATCCAGAGCGCGGTCGCGAACATTGACTCAGTGAGCAGCAGCTCGCGACACCGACGATCGATTGCGTAAATGGTCAGAAGAGTGTGCAGGAGTGCCTCGATGATATGTTTGTGGCTCTGTTAACCCCGAACTCGACCAGCATTTAAAATGATAACTTAATAATGACGCTCATTCATTGAAACCTCTTTGTTCACACTTACATACCGGGTACTTTGGGTCAAGCTCTTTTCAAGATTGCTCCAAGTGCTTCCTCAGCAACTGCCGCAGATTCCCCTGGCTGTGCTCGCGCTCGAGGAACTGGTCCAGGCGCTCCATGTCCTCGCTCTCGACGCGGCGCAGCTCGCGGTCTCTCCTTCTCTCCTGGCACTCGAGCTCGCGGAGTTCGCACTCCTGCTCACGCTCGTGGCGGTGCAGCTGGCGCTCTTCGCGGATCTGCACGTCGTCGTTGTCGTTGGTATTGTCATCATCCGACACAAGATCTATCAGCCTGTGCTTGTCTGTCGGGTACGGGTCCAAATCTCTCGAGACGTTCGACGGGATATCCGTGCTCTTGCTCACTGCTTCCACGATCGCCGAGATCCACGAAACAGTGTGGCTCTGCAACGCGCCCCCTCCACCTTCCTCTGCGGAATCTGTTGCTGCGTCTTTAGAACTCGCGTCCGCATCTGGTTGCGATTCCGATACTGTCGAGCCAGCAGCATCCGTGTTGTTGGTAGTGGTCGTAGTCGTGGGGCTGATGGTGTTGGCCGTGCTCGACGCCATCACGCTATCAGCGACTGCATTCTCCATGCTGGTCCCAGCGTCCGTGGGACGCCAGAAGCCTCAGTGGTAGCAATAGCAGTAGCAATAACAACAACATCACCACCTGCAGCCGACGCCGCAGCATTGATCACTCCGTTGCTGGTACTCTCTTGGTCGTTGTGCTCGACGATCTCTTTCACCATGTTGAAGATCTGTTCGTCCATGTCGGTGACTTTATGCCACAGCAGCTCAACTTCTGTTGTGAAGCAGCCGCGCTGCTGCTCAGTAGTCAGCGCGAATCAATTCTTATTGGCTGCTGTCTTGTGAGCGTTGTTGCTTGAAGCAGTGGGGTGTTGCTGGTGCTGCTGGTCACGCCCTCATTGAGGTTCAGAACGAAGTTGAAATTGTGCAGAAGGATGATCTTCTTCATCGCCACTGATTTCTTGTTTTTCGGTGGCGAGCGATGAGGAGACACGCGCACGAGGTACTTCTCGTACACAAGTCGATTCGTGGACTGCTCTGGAAGCCGAGGCCCTCGCAAGACTTCGTGCCAGGCAGCCAGCAGTTGCATGGTCTCTTCGCGGCTCCATTTCTCCAGCGGTACTGGCGGCTCGCGCGCATTGCTCTTCAAACCTTCGACCACGAGCTGCGAGAGTTCGTTCATCATGCGGAAAATTTCCTGGTCGATGCCGAGGTACATCTTGACAGGGTCGTGCGCGGCCAAGTAGTTCAGCTTGTCGATCGCCGCTATGGAGAATCAGCCGAGTCTCATGATACTACCGAGACTGCGCTCCGCTTGGATGCGGTTGAACCGGACGATCAACTGGCACGTGAACGTGAGCATGCTCTTGACGCGGGTCATTGTTTGCTCGCTTTTCGTGATGGAGTTGCCGTTCGGCGCAAGCTGCATAAGACACCGGTGCACCCCCATTCTGCACTGGTGGTAGTAGTCATCGACGACGGGGATTTTTTCCCACCGGCGCTATTTGGTTGGCTAGTAGTCGGCTGCTGCACACGGCTCTGGGGTTCTCTGTTCACACCGGACTGGACCGTGGCCACCACTGGCGTCTGTGCTTGATGAACACTCGCTGCAGCGTCCGTCTCAGGGGCGGACGGCACTGGTTGGACGCTCTTCACGACTGCAGTAGGCGCGATCGGAACCACAGGCTTGGGCCTTGGGGGAGGAGTAGCTACTCTCGGCGCGATTGATTCCGTGGGCTGGACCGGTTTGGTGGCTGGTACGATAGGCTCTGCAGGCTTGACATTGCTCGAAACAACTTTGGTGGGTGCGATCGGTTCGGGATCCTTTTGGACAGTAGTAACCGCAGGTTTCGCCACCGTCCGCGCTTCCTGGGCCGTGAGCAATTTCCGAAGCATGTCCACCATTTCCCTGTTCAGATGCACAAAGTTCGGTCCTTTGAAGTTCGCGCTCACGATCGAGCGGCGCTCGACCTTGTTGATCGCAAACCAGTCGCGCGACGGGTTGGGTCCCTGGAAATCCGAGATGAACTCGTAGCTGCGCTTGATCACGCGCATCTTTGTCACGACGCTCTCGCTCGATCGCACGGCGCTGGTGCCAGTGACGGATTGACGGTCGCGGAATTTCGCGTAGATCATCTGGTTGCCGCGAGGCTCCGACGCCGCCCCGATGTCCATGCGGTGCGGACGTCCTCGCAGGTCTCTACGACCTCGCGCCACACGCGCAGCAGCGCCAGGATCTCGCCGCGCGTCCAGAGTCTAGTGGCATTCGTTGACGTCGTAGTGGTGGTAGACGTCGTGGACGTACTGGTGACAGTGCCTGTGATAGTACGGTTAGCACTGGTATTAGTACTGGGACTGGACGTTCTCGTAGAATTTGTGCTGGCGGTGCTGACCACGCTCGGGATACTTGCTGTTCCTGCTGGCACAACGTTCGTGGCTACCGCAGCGCTCTGGAGCTTACTGTGATGACTGGGGCTGGGACACTGGTGTTGCTGCTACTGTTGGTATGTGCTGCCGCACCAGCGCCTGTCGCGACGCTGCTCCATTTCTCGTGGTGGTGCTGGAGGAGCGGCATCATCGCCCGGAAGACGCCCACGTTGATATCCGCATGCATTGCGCGCACAGCCATCACGTTCGCGTAGTTGTTGGTCATTGGAGTGCGCTCGAGCCATTTCTCACGCACCGCGGGGCCAATCACGAACCAGCTGGGCGGGTTCGCGTTTGGCTTCGTCGTGTTTGTGACCGCGCACACATTGAACTCGGAGATGAGGTGCGACTTCTTGAGCACCATCGTCAGCTGTGAGAGGATGCGCGCGAACGGCATGTGCACGTAGAGCGCGCGCATCACAAACTGCTTATAGACGCGCGTGTGGAACTCCTGCAGCGTCTCGTGCGTGTTGGCGACCGACGTGACCGCGTCGCTCCACGCCTGCAGCAGCAGCGCTACCTCATCGGCCGTCCAGGGCCTGTCCGCATCGCTCGCCGCTACGCACACGCCACTCGACGGTGGTGCCGCCATTTTCAGAAACACGAGAGGTTTTCACATTGCTGCGCTTACCTATTATTATTGTCACACTCAGCTCGTATTGATCGTTATAGCACAAGGTGCTGCTAGCCCTCAGTGCACCAGCAATTGCAGTCGCAAGCTTTGCGATCAGGTCAGTACCGAAGACCTCTTAGGGAACGACACCTTCCAGCTCACGGCTCCTTCCTCTAAGGACCATAATCGAACGAAAAACAATGTGCATAGGTGTTTTATGGTACACCAGTTGCTTTGCTCACTTGCAAAAGGAGCTACGTGATGTCGATGGATTGGCGAGCGATTTGCCTCCGCAAGTTTCGCTTATCGGGTGCGAACCCACAATTCCTCTATCAACGTATTTCCTGTTTTCAAAAGTCGGGCAAGTCGGAACAGACAAGCGCAATTGCATGTGTGCCCCAACAAATATTTCCTGATGTGCACACTTCCAGAAAACGCGTAGTTATAAACAGGTCTACGCTACATCACTTCAAAAGTTCTAATCAGCAAAGTAAACAAACATGAATTTGAGGAAACGCCGTAAAATGTACCATTGTTTTAGAGAAAAGTATAACTACTCTCAGTACATTCTGGAAAATCAGTACATTTGTTAATCGCGATTTTGTGATATCACTTGGAAAAAGAGAGACAAATTTGATGTACAAATTTGTGTGGTTTTGGTATAATTTTGTAATTATTTAAGTTATTTATACTTGGTCATGTACTGTTTTGGTGCGTCGACTTAAATGTTACTGATTTAACACATCATCCGTATAAGTAGCACTAAGTGGTGCTTAGCGTTCACTTAAATGTCAATGACTTAACATGCGTCCCGTAAAGTGGCACCTCGATAAATAACAACCCATCACCTTTCACCCACGGTGCCATTTTGGATCTTTGGGTGCTTGTACTCTCCCCCTTTTCCCTGTTTCGAAGCTCGCCCACCAATTATTGGCCGTCATTTCGATCTCACGGACACTTCGAGAGAAAGAAGCAAAAACAGCCGCAACCAGCGCGACCAAGTACGAAGACCCGACGTCTCGACACTACGCAACAGCAGCAACCAGCTACCACAGCACTACAGCAGCACCACTCACTACTCACCATCATGAGCCGATTCAACCCACCACAGAAGAAGGTCGACCGCACCCCAAAGATCAACGTCAACGTCTTTGATGGTCAGTGAATAGCTACCAACCCAATCATATCCTTTGCTGTCGTGCAAGTAGATGCGAATACTGTGTATCTGCAGTCGCTTATATGCGTGCGAAAATCTGCGCTGTTTCACTCAGTGCGCTCACACGCGAATCTATGTTGTACGTTTTATAGCCTTGTCGATGGACAAGAAGAAGGCCAAGAAGGCTGCCAAGGCGGAAGCCGCCGCCGCGGACCCAAAGGCTGTGTTCGCATTTGTGAGCCAGAAGTCGACCTCTGCGTGGGGTGACGACAGCGACGACGAGGACGCCGCTGAGCACGCCGCCGCCGCCGAGATCGCCGCCAGACAGGGCCAGCAGCAGGCTGTCGAGGAAGAGGAAGAGGAGGAAGAGAGCGAGGAAGAGGATAGCGAAGACGAGGAGGAAGAGGAGGAATCCGCTGATGCCAGCGAAAAGCCTGCGGTCGCCGCCGCTGCTGCGCCTAAGAAGACGCCGGCGCGCACTCTGAGCAAGAAGGAGCAGAAGCAGAAGGAGGCGGAAGAGTTCGAAGCCGCCTTGGCGGCGCTCGGCATTGCCAGTACATATTCTTCTTTTCAGAGCTCTCATTGTCTGACCCAGGGACTATTGAAAACGCAATCTAACCGACTGGTATGGATTGATTGACCATGAATTTGCAGCTGACGCCCCAGTGAAGGAAGAGAAGAAGGAGGAGAAGAAGCCGGAGCCAGAGCAGCCAGCGGGCACGGACGCGTCCAAGAAGAAGAAGAAGAGCGGCAAGAAGAAGCCTGCTGCTGGTACGTCGATACAAACCAATTTGCGCTCGTGCTGCTTGGGAAGTGAGTTATAGGAAGGCGCTGACTTAGGAGCGATGCTTTTGCTATGATGCAATCAATAGACGCCAAGCCTGCTGAGACCGAAGAGCCAGCGATCGTAGACATTAGAAGCGTGGTGAAGGGCAAGGCGAGCAAGAAGAAGAAGGCGACGACCGAGTCCTCGGCCGTGCGACTCGCGCGCGAAGAAGCGTTGAAGGCCAAGGCGAAGAAGAAGAACCGCGACAAGGCGACTTTCAACGAGTTCTCCATCTAGATAGATAGAGAGTGCTGATGCAGTGGGGAGAGAGCGACCAGAGTGACGGCAGCAAGATGACTTCTCGATTGGGCTTGGCTTGCTGACGTCGGGACTCTCAATCAGTGCGCGCGTCTGCTTCCGTGCCTGGAAGGCGAGTGAGCAGAGCAGTCAGTGCCCCCAACGCCGACCTCATCGTGTTCTCGACTCACACGCAGAGCGACATCAGGCAAATGAAGAAGACCCGCCACAAAGCAAAACAGTCAACAGCTCTGAACATTGCGGAGGCGCTGTGTGCTGTGAGGGAGTGGCAGGAAAGAAAGAAATGATAATAAAAAAAACACGAGAAAAAGATTCAAAACGAAGAAAGAGCGGCGGGCGACACCTTGCGCTTCACGCGAAGACACGCCGAGAGTGGCTGGCGTAACGGGGCGTCACCTGTCTGCCTGTCATCGAGCCGGTAAGTGTTCATAATTGATGGATGTGCTCACGTGCATTCTGGTGGTCAGCAGGAAAACCAGGAAGAGCAGCGAAAACGACTTGCGCTTCAAGCGAAGACACCGAGACGGTCTGACAGTTGCTGGTGTGTCCGTTTGACAGCAACTGCCTGTCAACATGTCAGCATCTTTGCAAGTGATGGCGGTTGTGCTCAAGTCTCACAGTTGGGAATGAGAGCGACTTGCGCTTCACGCGACGACCGAGAATGCCTGGTGTGCTGTCACGACACCTGGGGATCAACAAGAAGCCGGTGAGGTGTTCACAAGGATCAAGTGAGCAACTTGCGCTTCATACGAGGACACAGAGACATCCGGCATTTGGCGTTTCGGCACGACACCTTCACCGACGAGAACTTGTGCGAATGATGGATGTGCTCGTGTGCGTATTGCTGGGAAACCAGGGAGTGCGGCTTGCGCTTCACGCGAAGACGCCTAGCGTTTCGACTCAGAGACACCTCTGACAACAGACCACGACACCACCAACGCCTTGCGCTTCAAGCGAAAACGGTTGGCGCGACACTCGGAAAGTTTACTCTGGTGTCGGGTGTGAAACACGAAGTATTTGAGATGTACAGAGCCTGTTGAGCAATTGCGATGTTTGCTGGGATGCGTGGTGGCTAGCGAAAGCGCGTCGCTTCGTGCGCAAACATATAATGAGAAACACTATCAATTGGCACAGCACGCACATGGAAGAGCTCAAGGTGACCTCGGAATACGAAAACTGTACACGCACCCTACTACCAAAACGAGCCTCAGCTGATACACAAAACTTAGTCTCCTTAATCGAGCCGCGTGATTCATTCATCCACCCGCTATTTATCTGCATGTCTGTCTGTCTGTCCAATCGTCTTCGCCACCTCGTGGCAGCCTGCCCCAAAGATCAGCGCATGAGACAATCCCCATCATCCTGTAGCAAACGCGCAATGACGAGTGGCTGCTCGAGTGCGTCACTGTTGCACGCTCGTCTACGATTGGTCTCCTCCTCGCACGTGTGGTGAGATTCAGACACACAGTATGCGCGTGTCCGAGTCCCGCATCATCAAATCCCACATAGGCGCGCGTCCACAGAGAGAGAGCGTCACGCATGCAAAGCTGAAGCAAATAGCAGCCACGCCGCTGGCACGCGTGCGTGTCTTTGTCTTTCTGAATCCCTTCGGGGCGAGTTTCCCCTGTCAAATTTGATACACGAATTCTGCATCACACCAAGCAGAACAAGCCACGTCACTATACGTTATTCAAGTGAAGAAAGGAGGGGCGACGCGTTTCCCTTCACTCCAAATGACGTTGAAGAGACAACTGCCCTGATGCCATCCATACCTAGCGGAGGATGGTGGCGCCGTTCATCCCTCGCCTCATTCCAAGATTCGCCACGCCAAGGACGCGCTACCGCCATCGCACTCAAGCGCACCAAGCGAGCAATACACATTAGAGCACTAGGATGTGGAAGTGCGGACGAGCGATGCGCCGCCTGACGGCTGCCACGGTACCGCTGCCCACCCGCCACTGGTCGCTGACCACGCGCGCGCTCACGGCTGCCGCCATTGAACAAGGTAAGCGCGGCGTGTGTGCATGTACACCTTGCAACTGTATATGAACCCTGAAAGCTAATCCAGGTGTGTGTGATTGTCTATGTAGGACGTGTGCCTGTCGAAAGCCTGTATGTGACGTCGACTGAATACACGAAGAAGACGTCGCCCGTGCTGATTGGGCTCGCGCACACGCTCGAGCAAAAGTTCTCGTCCGTGGGGTACTTCCGCCCGATCGCGCCCAGCCCGACCTCGGCCGTGCAGGACCACCACATGGACCTCATGCACAGCGAGCTGGAGCTGCCGCAGAAG
>JAASGK010001206.1:0-11442 GCA_023334195.1 Globisporangium emineosum
CCCCCCCCCCCCCGAGGCCAACCATCTTTTTCCAGGCACTCAACCGCGCGGGGGTACCTTTCTTAAAAGTCTCATTTCCAAAAAGCCCTTCATCAAGCCAAGCCGAACGCTCAATTCACTCCATCAGCATGCTCTCCATGAAGAAAGTCTTCGCACTTTGCACGCTCTCCGTCGCCCTCGCCTGCTCAGCTGAGGCTGCAGATCTAAACACCGGATCCAACCTACAGTTAGGGCCAACGTCGGATTCGTCTCCCTAAACGTCAGCGTCGGAGTCAACCCTGTCGCGAGCGTCAACGCCAGCGTCGCCAGCCCAGTGGTCACTGTCGGAGCGAACCCCAGTGTCAGCGCTGGCGTGAATCCGACTGTTAGCGTCGGAGGAAACGGCGTGGGCCCTTCTGTGAGCGTCGGTACGAATGGTGCGGCAGTGGATGCCGACAACATCCTCAACTCTGCGCTGAACTTTGTCGGCTTGAACGGCAACAGTCCCCTTGCGGGCGTGGGCGTGAGCGTCGGGACGAATCCTGGAGTAAGCGTTGGGGTCAACCCAAGTGTAGTCGTGACCGCAAGTGTCAACGAAAACACGAACCCAGTTCCAACCACTAACACCGGTGTCTCTGTGAACGCGGACGCAGCTCCAAATGCTAACACTGGCACTAGGGCTGAGGCTACCGTGACAGCGAACGCGAACGTGAACCAAAACACCAACGTGAACACTGTCAACATTGTCACCAACATCAACACGAACGTGAATGGAAATGCCAAGGTGATCGCTCAATCCAACACCAGCAGACGTAACCTGCGTGCCTAAGTCGTGGTGATTTCGCATGAGCCTCTCAAGGTGCTCTTTTCTTGCTTGTATAAGTAGAAAATACTACGTAGTAGTTAAGTGTCAAGCGTTGAATGTCAATATGTCCGTGCGTTTGAAGCCCAGCTCCGCCTTACTCTGCGTGAACCAGCCTGCACTGCACAAGACCCCCGCGGCGGCTTCAGTGCGTAGAGAATTCAATTCATTCGTTGGTGTATAGCTAAGGACATTGCGACAGTACTAGGCAGCAGTTGCCTCAGCACCAGGTCCAGTCGGTGCTGGCTGCCTGGGATTTGTGCATGATACCTGTGAAATTTGGATATTAAATTACGCGAGTATTCCAATTGTACAGCATACACCCTCAATAGAGCGCCCTCGCTCTTTCTTCTCTTTGTCACAGCAGAGGCCAGTATTGAGGCGCTGACCACCACCCACAACCACCACCTGGGCTCTTCGCTTCGCGAAACGAAGAGATCCATTCATTCGCCTCAAACACCCACCGCTGCCTCCTGACTGACTGTCTATCGTCATCAGCAGCCTCCTTCTGCAGACAGCAGCCGCCGGACGCCACGCGCGACTTGCGCTCGTCTACCACCTCACGCCCACGCTCCCGCTTGCCCGTCGACCGCTCTCCGCTCAACGCCGCCGTCCCGACGCGCTCTACGAACCTCTAGCGCACTCGCCATCCAAGTGCCTGCCTGCTGGACGTGTGGTCGAAACGGCGCGGCGTCGCACACGGCAAAGAAACGGCTCAAGAGACAACCACACAGCTGAGCGTGCGATCACATCCGGATCATGATGGTCATGGCTCCGCAGGCGAGCGTGAAGCTCGCGACGCCCGCTGGTCCCATCCTCGCGACGGCGAACGGCGCAGCGCAGAAGCTCCCAGCCGCGCAGGGCGCGGTGTTCAACGCCAAGTCGGCGGTTGCACTCGTTAACGAGCGCCGCATTGAGTTCGTCCGCGCGCGCAACGTGCGCGTGATCGGCAAGATCGACGAAGCGACCGGCAAAGTGGTCGGCAGCGCAGGTGCGACATCGTCGTCGTCGGCAGCGAAGAAGCGCGTGCTGGTTGAGAGCGAAGACATCGAGCGCTTGCTGGCGTGGAAGTACTCGAAGAAGATCGGCCCCGGGTTCGCGAACCTCGGCAACACGTGCTACCTCAACTCAGTGCTCCAGTGCCTCTCGTACACACCCAGCTTCGTGCAGTACCTTCTCGAGAAGGGCGTGTTTGCATCCTTCACTGGTGGCAGCAGTGGTGGCAATAACAACAGCAGTAGCAGCAAGTTCATGAGCAAGCACAACCAGAGCAACAACCATAGCATCAGCAACAAGGGCTTGAATGGCTTCTGCGGCGTGCGCGTGATGTGCCGATTGCTGCAAAACATCCACGGCAACGGCAACAGCAACGGCCGCGTGCTGCAGCCCAAGGAGTTCGTGATGAACATCCGCCACGTGTCCAAGAGCTTCCGCATCGGCCGCCAGGAGGACTCGCACGAGTTCTTCCGCCTGCTGCTCGACTCGATGCAGCGCTCGTGCCTGCGCAAGGCGAACATCAAGCTGGAGACCCACCCGGCGGCCGCCACGACGCTCGTGAACCGCACGTTCAGCGGCAAGTTGAAGAACTCGCTCAAGTGCGTCAAGTGCAACTACGTCTCGGAGCGCTTCGACGACTTCCTCGACCTCTCGCTCGAGATCAACAACGGTATCAAGAGCGTGAAAGGCGCGCTCAAGCACTTCACGGCGGTCGAGACGCTCGACGACAGCAACGCGTGGAAGTGCACGGGCTGCAAGAAGCTCAACCGCGCGGAGAAGGGCATGACGATCGAGACGTGTCCGAACGTGCTCGTGATCCAGCTCAAGCGCTTCGACATGATGTACGGCAAGATCAAGAAGCACATTGAGTTTGGCACGTCGCTCGACATCTCGGCGGGCATGAGCAAGACGAGCGAGGACCGCAAGCGCGGCAGGTGCAAGTACGACCTCCACGCGGTGCTCGTGCACGCCGGTTACTCGACCGACTGTGGCCACTACTACGCGTTTGTGAAGGGCTCGTCGGGACAGTGGTACGAGATGAACGACGAGAGCGTACGGTGGGTGAGTCTCGACACAGTGCTGCAGCAGAAGGCGTACATGCTCTTCTACTCGCGCGTGCTGCCAGCGTCCGAGCGACCACAGCCCAAGGCAAAGCCTGTTGTAGAAGAGCCTAAGGCTGTCGCCAAACCAGGTAGCGAAGAGATCCCAGTCAAGGCGGCGACGGTCGCGGCAAACGGAGTGGGGATTGGGTCAAAGGCGAAGGAACTTGACATGAATGGCTTCCTTGCGAGCCTGAAAACCAACATCGATGGCGTCAAGGACGCTGAAAATGGCGACAAGCCTACTGCCGAAGCTGGTGCTGTGTCCGATAGAATGGAGCCTAAGACCAAGGGCGCGTCCACTAGAAAGCAAGTCATTGTGACCTTCAACGTCACGAAGCGAAGAACGCCAACAGTAGCATCAGCAGCAGCGACCACCACCACATCATCATCAACAGTATTGAAGTGCTCGCTTGTGCCAACATTCAGTGGACACATTGGCAAGTTCTACAGATACCGAACTGCAGCGTGGAAACCTTGCGTAGCGCTTCAGATGTCGCGCGAAGTGGCGGAAGTGACGGAGGTCGTTGCCAAGAAGCAACCAAGCTCCGAGGAGTCGTCGCCTGCGTCTTCGAAGCCCACAGCAACAGCTGCGCCGTCCGCAGACCCGAAGGCGCTCAAGGTGACGAAGATCCACTTTGACCCTCGCCAGATGAAGAACATTGGCGTGAAGAGCGCCGCGCTGTTCGGCAAGTCCGTGGACAAGTGGGGCGAAACGAACGGCTGGGAGGACGAGAAGCCGGAGGATGGCTCGAATGATGGCAACGACGCAGTAGCAGCAGCGGGGACCACAGAACTGGAACGAGAGCTAGCAACGAAGCACGACCGCGTGATGAGTAAGTTAAAGAACGAGGACTGGAAGCACCGCAACGCTGGTCGCCAGGACTACTGGGACGAGACATTAGACGCCGGCAAGGTCAAGAAGCTCAAGAAGCGCAAGGAGTTCGTGCCGAACCAGGGCTCGTCCAACAAGTTCCAGATGAAGCTGCAGCACAAGAAGCAGCGCTTCCAATAAGAGAACTTTGGTCGACAAGCTAGTTAGAAGAGACAAAAGGCGAATATGAACCCCAGTGTGAGCCACCACCGGAATACTGCGCGCGAGCAGCTACAAGAAGAAGAACAACAAAAAGTACCCCCTCATAGATAATCACAAGAGTTGTATATACCAAGTTACCCCCATGGACAAACAAACCGCAGTGCGCTCTGGGTACGAAATGAGTCCCAATCGATAGAGAGGTTTGACGACAAGAGCCACGTGCAAGCGCCGACCGTTTCTCAACGCGAGAGAGACTGAAACGACCCCCACCCTTGAAAAGGTGCGGGTGTGGCTGTTTGGACTCACGGGCGTCGTGAAGACTCGATCTATAGGGAGATAGATACCCAAACGCACAAGAACTTGGTCAGGATGGAGTTTGAGAATGGTGACGACGCAGAGGCGCACAAGATGCAGATTCAGACCGATAACGATGACCAGCAGCCAACGCGCGCTTCCGGCCACATGGCCATGTCCGAGTTCTTCCGAGCCGGGGCCGACACGCCCGAGAGTGCCAATGCTGAGGTTGATGCACCTGCTGACAATGGTGGTAGTGCTGGCAACGCACAAGGAAATGAGAATGGACGCGAAGAAGAGGATCCGGCGACCGGCGCGCTCGAATTCTCGTTGCTCGTCATCCTGCAGCCCAACAACGTCCGCCATCGCGTGGTCGTGACCTCGGAGACGACGATCGCAGAGCTGATGGACGCGATCTGCAGCGACCTGAAGCTCAACTCCGATCTGATCGCGTTCCCAGGTCTCAGTCCTGCGCCAGGACTGACCCTCACTGACACACCGCTATCTGCGTACGGGTTCAATGGGAACGCGAACAGTAGCAACAATGGCGGTGGGGGCGGAGAAGAGCCCGTGCTACAGGCGTACGTTGCAAAGAAGTTGAGCACGAGCGAGTACGTGATGCCCAACCGTATCCAGGTGCAGATCTACGACGGTAAGGAACTTGCTCTTGTGAGCCAGTTGCTCTCTACGTGGCTAGTATTCTTACCCAGCATGACCGTCATTCCTAGAGGAGCAGGACCGATACCAGACGATCTACGTGGACGTGGAGAAGTTCACGGACCGGAAAGTGTACCTGGGAGGCTTCCGCCACAAGAAAACCCAGCAGCTCTTCCACCACGCGTCCGCACAGGTTTGTCTGCGCACTATCGATTCGACCGTCGTCAGGTGACGGCAAATTTGTAACAACTAGCGTTGTTCTTTATGGTGTCCTTAGACTTTTCTTTCGCGAGCTCGACGGAATCTGGGGGTCACGCGCGCGCATCGAGAGACGCAGACCCAGGAGCTCGTCACGCGGTCGTTGCAGACGTCGCGCGAGTCGGGGACCCAGATGGCGCGACGCGACCTGCGGCTCGACACGTCGTGCGACCGCCACTTGATGGCGAAGCCCTACTTTGACTCGTACCAGCTCGACAGTCTCCGCGAGGACTCGGCGTTGCTGATTGAGCGGCTCTGGCGCGGCTTCAAGGCGCGCGCGTACGTGTACAGTCTGCGCGAACAGAAGCGGCGGGTCGTCGTGGTCGGCGAGCTCGAGGCGCACGAGAACGCAGTCGAAGACTCCAACTACCAGAAGAAAGAGGTGTTCCGCCGCATGCACCCGAAGACCGTGAGCGACTTTGAGGTTTTGTACAACGAGCTGGACAAGTGGCGCCAGTTTGAGACTCGGAAAGTGCACGAAGACGTCAATCTCGGGCCCGAAGCGCACCAGGAAGCGCTCGAAGCGATCCTGGCCAAGGAAACCAAGTTGCTGCAGACGATCGACCGCCTGAAGCTCACGGCGACCGACTCGAACCGCAAGCAGCGCATCGAGTCCATGCTGCAGTTCATGGCGCGCCCCAAGCAGTGGCAGATGGGCGACGGGGGCGTGAAGGAGGTGCACACGCCGTTCACGGTCCGCGCCAAGGAGCTCATGGACCTGTACCACGGTCTCAAGATGCCGCTCGCGTCAGTGGACGAGCGGCTGGACGTGCTGCTGCATGTGAAGTGGACCGTGAAGGAGTTTGAGTGTTCGCTAACCAAGGAGATCATTGAGCTCATCGACCGAGAGGCCGATATGCTCAACCGCGGGCGCAAGGAGAAGAGTCTCGAGGGACTGCGCAAGCGCCTGGGGAATCTGTTCCTGCAGTTCATCGAGAACCCTGAGTTCAACCCCGAATCGACGGCGCTCAAGCAGTCGTCCATAGCCAGGTAGTAAGGTCTTGAGTAGCAGCAACTAAGCACAATGTCCACACGCAGAGCTTTGTAGCATGCGTGCTACAAGCATGCTATTCTGTAGCTTGCATGCTACAGACATACAAATGCCGTCGATCATCGCCGCTTTCTTATAGATCTGTGGCCGGCAAAATGGGATGTGAGAAGGAAGGAACGTAGGAGAGGAAATGCATGTGGTGATGAGCTTCTCTCATGACTTATGACATGAAGCGCTCGTAATGTAGGGGACTGTGTGGAGTGCATCCGAAAGGTACTTTCGCCTTTTCAAAGTGATGAAAAACCTCGGTAATTTCACTATAGGGGTTGCGTATTTAAATCTCCACCGAAATGCAAAAAGTCGCCAAAGTATACAAATCTCTATATTATTCATTTTCGTCACTATCGAAATGCATTTCGTATAGTGCGTATAGTGCATGTGAACACTTTTCGACGAGAAATCAACCACACATCACGAGAGTCGATCGACATTTGTGAACACGTTTTCAGTATACCGACCAAGTGAATTGATCTCGACACTGAAATACCGGTATTTGAACATTTGTTCACAGCTCTGTCAGATAAATCGTCACTTTCTCCCTCATTAAAATTGCTAAAATATCATTTTTTGTGATACTCATTTTGGAAAAGCCACACGACCATTTTTGAAACGCTTCGATAAAGTGCGATTCAAAATTAAATATTTAAAACTCAAAATTAATATTGAAAATATTAATTTATAGGATATAGTGACTGCCAAAAAAACGCAAAATTTCGTGACGAAAGTGAATAGTATAGAGATTTGTACACTTTGGCGACGAACTACATTTCAGCGGAAGTGGACATATTAATGTTCAAAAAGCAACAGGAGTCAATACAAAAATATAAAAAGTGCAGTCCAAGGTATTCATTTTGGGGAAATTCAAATGAAAAGAGGACAGACAAATATAAAATGTAAGGAAAATAGTGAAAAACTGAAAATTTTACTATTATTGTACGAAATTAAAAGATTTGAGTACTCTTTAATATACTAAAATAGGTAATCCCATTGAAAAGGGCCAAGAGGGCAAAAATACTAGTTTGCTTTGAATTTATATACTTTCATGCTTCAAATACCTTCAGACGACCTTTCCGACAGGTCGCTTGGAGAAACCTTCCTGCAACCTCGCACAAACAAACAGGCACTCATTTCAGCTCACAAAGCCAAGAAGCCCCGTGAAGAAGACGTGATCATGGTGCGTGTGTGAAGAGCGCACAGGCGGCGTGCACGCCTCTCATCGACCATCTGTATGCATGCGTGTGCGTGTGCACCACCACTGACTGCTCTGCACATCTGTGTGGGTGTCGTTACTGCTTTGAGCAGCCAGGATACGAGGCCGAGGAGACGATCAAGCGCATCAAGAGCCACAAGGGCGTGCAGGCGGTGCTGATCGTGAACCAGGAAGGTGTGCCGATCTATTCGTCCACGAGCGACGAGGAGTTCGCGATGGACCATGCGGCGCTCATCTCGCAGCTAGCGGCGAAGGCCAAGTCCACGATCCGCACGCTCGACCCGACGAACGACATGACGTTCCTGCGCATCCGCTCCAAGAAGCACGAGATCATGATCGCCCCAGGTGCGTTCGGTGATTTGATATATATCCGAGTGGTTGGGTTGGATTGGTTGTGCGCCTCGTTGGCGGCGTTGAGTATGAAGTATGGAACTGATGTCGATGGCGGACATGGTGGTGTTGGCATGTGTGTGTGTGTGTGTGTATGGGCACACAGATAAAGAGTACGCGCTGATCGTGATCCAGAACCCGAACCCAGGCACCGAGCACGAAGCCGCAGAAGGCAGTTGAACGTGGCGAAGGAGATTGCGACGTGATGTGAGGTGTAGTGCATTTTTATAATTGATAACGAAGGGGTGGAGGACCCCAAGTCCAGCGACACAAGGCTCTGTTGAATGCGGTTGCATCTCAATCACTCCCTTGATTGGGCGCTTTGTGGGTGTGGCGCAATCGCAAAACGTGTGCGAGTGCAAATGCGTCCATGACGACAACGCCCAGTGCATTTGGTCGAGAACCGCAGTTGGGTCGAGATCTAAGGAGTTTATGTCGTTTGTAACATAACATACATGCAAAAAAGAATTTTTCACCATCAGTCACGGTACGACTCGACATATACGACGTTGGTCTCATAAACTACGAAACGCCTTGAAGATCACCACGAAAGAAACGCAAAAGCTCCTTTCCTTCATTCCGCCATCGGCTCTCCATCCATCAGCCGCATCAGCAGACTGCCCCCCCACCAGCAGCAGCTCTCCCATCATGACGCGCTCGTCCCTCAAGAAGCACGACAGCGCGGTGGAGTCCCGCGCGCTCAAGGCGCGGCGCGACCGCGTGACCACGCAGGTGCGCAAGGACAAGCGCCGCCAGGCCGTGCAGACCAAGCGGCGCCGCCTCATGTCGTCGGACGAGGTGCCACTCACGGGCCGCGACATCGCCGAGCTCGTGCACATTCTCTCGGACACGAGCTCCGCGTCCATCGACTCGCACCAGGAGCGCTTCGACGTGCTGCGCGAGATTCGCGTCATGCTCTCCACGCACGAGCACGACTACGCCGCCGTCGAGAAGATCATCGAGTCCGGGGTGCGTCCGCTTGTTTAGTCATGTAGCTTTGGGATAGTGGGGTGACGTTTTTGCCAACTGTAGCGTACACGTGCGAGTACATACTAACATACGAGTCTCTCTGTATATGCATGTGCAGATTGTGCCAATCATGGTCAACTTGCTCAACTCGGCGTCGCCGTTAGCGAGCGCGACGCGCACCGGCGGCGAAGTGTATCGCGAGATCCTCTGGTGCCTCACGAACATCGCGAGCGGCCAGTACGAGCACACGAAGCTCGTGCTGCCGGCAGTGCCGCGCTTGCTGCAGTTCCTCGAAGGCTCGAACGCCACACTGGCGGAGCACGCCGCGTGGGTGCTCGGCAACATTGCCGCCGATTGTGAGGAGTTCCGCCAGCAGCTGATTGCGAACGGCGCGGTCGTGCCACTGGTCAAGCAGCTCGCGAACCCGGCGACCGAGAAGGAACTTGCGAAGAACTGCGCGTGGGCGCTCTCGAACATTGCGCGCGGTCATGAGACGTCGGCCAAGGCGTTTATCGATGCCGACATCATCCCCGCGCTCTCGGCGGGGCTCCAACTGCAAGCGAATGGTAATGCGCACGCGTTCACGGAGGAGATCGTGATTGAAGTCGCATGGCTGCTCAGTTTCCTCACGGCGCGCGAAGAGCAATACCTGAAGCTGCTGCTCGAGAGCGGACTCGTGCAGCTGCTGCTGCCGTACTTCACGACGGGGAACGAATTGCTGCTCACGCCGCTGCTGCGTGTGTTTGGCAACATTTGCTGTGGCTCGGTCGACCACCACACAGACGAGTGGCAGATGCCCTACGTGCACGCGCTGCTGAGCGCCGACTCGCCATTCCTTCCGAAATTGCACGAGTTCCTGCAGCCAAACGTCGCGGCGAGCCACGCGCACTTGGCGAGCGAGAGCGCGTGGGTGCTCTCGAACCTCGCGGCGCTGGACACGAAAGTGGTCGAAGTGCTGCTCCACGCGCAATTTCTGTCGCTTTTGGGCACGCAGTTC
The DNA here is from genome assembly GCA_023334195.1 of Globisporangium emineosum. Classification (NCBI taxonomy): domain Eukaryota; phylum Oomycota; class Peronosporomycetes; order Pythiales; family Pythiaceae; genus Globisporangium; species Globisporangium emineosum. Next base: position 9,800 of record JAASGK010001206.1, read on the forward strand.
CACGACGGGAGCTTTGAAGTGCGCCGCGAGGTCGCGTTTGCGCTCACGAACATCGCGCTGACCAGTCAAGCACACTTGGAGCAAGTGCTCGCGCTCGACGTGCTCAAGGGCTTTCTGCAGTACCTGAACGCCGCCGACGTCGCGATCGTTGGCAACTCGCTGCGCTTTATCGAGAACGTGCTCCGTGTCGCGCCGCGCGGCGTGCACCTCGTGGAAGTGAACGAAGGCATCGACGCGCTCGAGAGCGTGCAGTTCCAGTCGGGCGAAGAACACTTGTCGAAATGGGCGGCCGTGCTCGTGAACGAGTTTTACGGCGAGAACTACGGCATCAACTCGCCGCCGAGCGTCGCGGCCGTGGGCGGCTTCGTGCCGAACCTGTCGGTTCTGCAGCCGCCGGCGGGAGAGTTCTCGTTTGGCGCCGCGCCGTCGCCTCAGCACCAGCAGCAGCAGCCTGGAGGACGCGGCCGAGGCGCGCACATGACCACGCCCGCATGGAAAAAGTGAAGAGAAGGTGCCTATTACATAGCTCCACCGCAGCACACAGCACAGCCACACACAAACAAATGCCCAAACAAACAAGCACATGCACACAAACAAACAACCACATGCACACAAACAAACAATCTATGCTAACGTTATGCTACATTGTACATTGCGCTTCCATTTCGATAATAACTTTAATAACTGATCACTCGACAATTTAGAGATACACAGAGATACACCAGCTCGTCTTACTCGTTGATCTGCAGCTTGTGGTGCACGAACGACGGGGACTCGGTCGGCAGCTTCTCGCCCATGGAGTTGACCACGAGGATCGCCTCGTAGCCCCTGCAGAGCAGCGCGCCGAGTGCCGCCGCAAGCACTGCAAGTAGCGCTAGACAGCCGCGCTCGGCGTCCTTCTCGGCGGCGAAGAACACGACCGCGTAGACCACGTAGTTGAGCGCGTTCACGCTGAACAGCACGCGGTTCGCCTGCACGAAGCGGATCCTGCTCGCGCACGTGCCGCAGCTGAGCAGCAGCGAGCCGCCCAGGAACGCGATCTGCAGCAGCATGAACGCGATGAACGCCGGCGTGGGCTGCGTCATCGTGCCGAAAAACGGGTTGGTGGACAGCGACATCATGAGCGCGCTCTCCGTGATCACGAGCGCGTTGAAGCAGAAGATCGCGGTCTTGTGGCGCCACGAGTCCACCACCAAGCCCCCGGTCTCCATGATCTGTGCTTGACTGCAGGGTGTGCTTGTTTGACTGTGTAGGGGTCTTCTTAACGGAGACTGGGCAAGTCTGCAAATGAGACCGTGAACTGTGGGTGGGTGCCATTGCAAAACATTGGGTACATACAACACTGGAGAGGGCGTCGAAAAACACGTGTGAATGGAGAGCTGGTCTTCGCAGCAGCTGGGTTGCTGGCTAGTTTCTCAGTGGCTGGCAGTGAATATGAGGGCTGGGAGACAGGGGGTCGGGACAAAGAGCACACCACACCTGCGGAGGAACACATGGGTATCCTTCCTTCGCGAGTTCAGCGCACTTGCGGTAGTCCTCGACGACACCGGCGACCTCCTCGGTCTTCAAAGCGCGTGGGGTTTCGTATGGACCAGTGACATAGTTTGCGTCACGGGTGTGGCCACTGACGACGCGGATCGCCG
>JAASGK010001207.1:0-11430 GCA_023334195.1 Globisporangium emineosum
TGATTAATGGCTGTCGAAAATCAAACTGTGTGTCAAAAATGGTCGTCCCTCCTCGGATTCGATGTCAAAAATCAAAGTTTGAGACTGTTAGAGACCGAATTTGAGCACAAGTTTTGCAGAATCGGATTCCCCGTTCAATTTACTACAAAACCGGTCAAAGAAAAAAATCGGGTTCCAAAAAACTTGAGCTCTCACTTTGATCAACCTCAGCTCCGCCAAAAAAGATTCTCGAAGCAACGAAGGTATCAGCGTGAAGCTAAAAGATACCTCTTTTCATTAGTGTGCGTAACTCCAATCACAACTTACAATAGACAAATATATATATAGATAAGCATCATTTCGTTTGCCGCGGACTCATATATGCGCTTTGGCACCACATGAAAAGTCGCGATGATGAATGACTTGGAAAAACGTCACGTTAATACATCCATTGAGGCAGCGTAGCTCTACGCATTATTGACAGTGTGAAGGGGGTTATGGGGGATGTGGTTGGCTACTATACAAGCAAATATGCACCACGCTTACACTTCGTCAATGTCGGAACTCATCGCAGACAGCAGCTGCCCTCTACGGATGGCTCCCCGTTCTTCTTCATCTTCGTCTTCCTCGCTCTGCACCTCGAGGCTCTGCTGTCGCGACAGCGTCGTGAGCAGGTCCGGGAACGACGGGATCATGGTCGACAGCCCCGAGTGCACGTAACCGAGGTGCGGTTCCATGAAGCTCTGCTTCATTGGCGACGCAAACACGTGCGATGAGCGCACTGGGGTATGCGGGGATCCGAACGAGTACCGTCGCGATCGCTGCTGCGTCGGCGTCGAGAACGCGTCGACAGCCTGAAGCATGATCGACGAGCTGTACGAGCGCACGCGGTGTGGAGGTGGCGACGACGGGTCGTCATTGTCGCTGCTGCTGGTGCTAGCATCGTCGTCCTCAAACGGCGACTTGGCACTCGTCTTTGGAGTGCTCGGAGCATCATCAACTGGAGTCGAAGCAAGGCCCACCAATGGGGCTAGCTTGATGCTAAGAGCAGCCAGCAATGGAAGTGACACCTTCGGAGCTTCGGCAACTGGAGGGGTCACTTCTGTGACAGCAGGAGAGGCTTCTTCGACAGTCTCAGCAGGAGAGTCGCTTTCAGTGGTCTTCTCGGCACCTTCCACTGAAGCTGGAACTTCCTCCTCGACAGTTGCGACGAGCACAACTTCAGCTGAGATCAAAGGCGCTAGTAGTACTGTTCCTTCCTTCTCGATGTCTACTGATACAGTTGGAGTCGAAGCAGGTGCTGGTTCCGGCTTTGACTCGATATCTTCAGGAGCGGCGACGTCTTCGGTCGCAATCAACTCCGTCACAGTGGGGGCGATGACCTCTGGGACAGGTTCTGGTTTTGATTCAACAGCAGGCACGGCGACTTCTTCGCTCTCCACCACCAGCTCCGTGGCAGTAAGAGGAAGAGAGACGACTTCTTCGCTCTTCTCCACAACTGGTTCTGGTTCTGGTTCGTCCTTAACCACAAGGACGTCTGCGACTTTAGCAACTACGATCGGTACCGAAGGAATTGGCGACTCGACTTCTTCTTCTGGGGTCGCAATGATCACACTTGGAGGAGGGATCACTTGAACAGGTTCCAAGACTTGAATGGTCGCTGGAACTGGTTCCGAGACTTCAGTGCTGGTGGCTGAAATTGGTTCCGGCACTGAAGTGGAAATTGAAACTGGTTCCGCGACTGGAGCGACGGTCGCTTGAACTGGTTTTTCTGACTCAATGACACTTTGAGTTCTCTCCTCAACCTCTAGGACTTCCGTCACGGTTTGAGCGACCACAATGGCTTCAGCAGACGCTGAGGTCACCTTTGCGATCTCCTCGTCTTCGTCCGTGAGATCGCTAGACGGCTCCTCATCCGCACTCACCACAGCCTCTGCGACTTCCTTCGAGACGGTGGTGACCGGAGCAACTTGGCTCGCTTCCTTGACAGCCACTACTTGGTCAACCTCAATCTTCTTGGTCTCCGTCTTCACGACAGCTCCAGCCTCTTTGCCACGAGTCGATGCTTCTTCGTGGCTCTTGGGACTCTCGCAGCCAGGATCCTCGTCGGGTGAGTACTCGGAGTACGTGTCCGAGTGCAGACAGTACTCACCGTCGTCGCTGCCGTCAACCTGGTTCACCGAGTCAGCCGCGTTGAACTCTTCGAGGAACTGCGTGCTCAGGCGGTGGTTCTGGTTCAGTCCCCCCGCGCCGCCGTCCATGGTGCTGGTACTGCTTTGGCGCACGAGCTGCTTGAGCTCGCTGCTGCTGTTGCCGCGGCTTGGCGGCGGGTTCTTGTTGCTCATGAACTCGAGCCACCGGGTCTTCTCCAGCGCGGTCGGCGCCGCGCAGAGGAACACGCGGCCTTCGCGGGTCTCCATCAGGAACGCGTGGTCGTAGCGGTGGAAGTTACCCTTGCCGTCCCAGTCCCCGAAGCACTTGAGCGTGCAGGCGCTCAGCGGCTTGGTCGGGTGCTTGATGAAGCTCTTGCGGCTCTTGAACGAGCGCAGCAGCACGTACTTGTTGAACGCCTGGTCGATCTCCCACGAGGCCACGCAGTAGCGGTCGTACATCACCGGCATCTTGGCACCGCGTTTCTTTAGCTGTCCTTCCATCGTGCCAGTTGCTTTGATCAGAAGACTGGTGTGCGTGGCGTAGAGCTCTTGGTTGACCTGTTCTGTGGCTGTGCTGTCTTGTCTGTTAGCGGTCCATGTGAAGAATGGGAGAATGAGCCTGAAGGACGACGGCGCGCGTGGCGCAGCTGGGGGCGAATCCAGAGGACGGCCGCACTCACTCAAACCACAGAACCGAGCGACGACAGACCGGGCGCGCGCGGTTTTCCCATCGCCGCGGAGCTTTCAGCAAATGATCGCTCGTGCGTTCGTTGTCATCGCATTCGCCACACAGCATCGCATTTTTTTGTGATTGTTTAATTGGCACAAAAAACAAAAAAACTACATTTTTCGTGTGTGTGCGTATTTTTCCACTTTCGCGTTTCGTTTTCACTGAGAATGCACTGGCTGTTTTTACTCTTCGGGCTCGTTTAAGTACGTTGATACCAACACTGGGAGTTTGTATGCTGGGGGTAACCTCCCTGAGCTTTCAAATCGAGGTAGGGCGACAGGGGCGATGTCACCTCCATACAAAAACCAAGTATAACCGTGCCACCAACATAAAAAAGCAACATCAGCAACAAAAAGGGGAGCAGTGCCTGTTTTTCTGTGATGTTGGATCAGATCTGAGTATACGATCTTTGCATGTTAGGTCGCATTTGTGAACCTGCACGACCAACGAACGAGATCCAAGCGTGCTCGAGGGATCGCGCGAGCGAACCCGGTGAATTCCCCGACTTCGGCTGTGGCCCAACACTTGGACATCAAGAAGCGTGTCCTCAGGCAGCTCCACCGATACGTGAGGCATGTCCTGAAGACTGAGTTCGGCATTCCGGGCGCGGCAGACGTTGAGGATGAAGCTGCCACGCTTATTGAGAAGACCGACAAGTTCCTCGCCGGTCCTGCTCCAGCTGAGACTCTGGTCGAAGACATCGACAGGCCGTTGCCGTCGGATTTGGGGAGAGTAGTCGCACTTTTCGGTTTTCCCGACCGCTGCAGTCCCTGCGAGGAACAGCTGACGTGTGGCGATTGCGACACGCGTGGGTACACCAGCGAGCATAATTCAGGCCCATTTTACGAGCTGCTCGGGTTCATGACATGCGCAACCGCAACTCTAGATATATCAATGTACATCTTGAGTTGCCAATATGTAAGTTTTTGTTTTCTTTTGTTCTCATAAGTTGTGATAGACATTTTTCTTTTGTTGTTGTTGCGTTGATTTGAATTCTTAGAACTTGTTGCGTTGGCGAAGGCCAAGCCAAATCTGATGATTCGATTTATTATCAACCATGATGCACGACAAGGTCATCGTCGTGGATGGAACCATGGTGGTCACAGGTACGAGGTCGCTAAATAGTTTCACCCTAATCGACATGTTCCTGATTTTTTACAACTGTTTGCCGTTTTGCGTTTATTTTCATGTTTAAAGGGTCGGCAAACCTGTCGGTGAACGCTGTGGTGTCGAACCACGAAAACACGGTTGTGATAGTCGGCACCCACGTGGGAGCATTTTACTCAAGCAGATTGAACCAACTTTGGGAAGACGGAATCACCTTCAAGCACTACCCGGCGACTCCAGGCTGGAGGGATGGTCGTGTTTCTAGGTCAAAACCGAGAGCCAAGCCAAAAAGCCAAAGCCAAGCCAAAGCTACAGCCAAGAATCCAGCAACCTCGCCTGCACAGAAGAGAACCGAGCAACCAATTGCTGAGAACCCGATCGCCAAGAGAGCAAGACAAACGAAATCGATCTTGCTCCAGCATACCTTATTGAGTTTTCCACTTTCTCGAATCCGCTCTTGACCGAGAAAGACTTCCTTGAGTTTTGCAGTTTCCTCGAATCCGAGTAGTGAGTTTTCCCGTATCGAGGACTATGGTATGAAATGTGAACCCAACCCCTCAAAATATTCCCATCAAGGTGTTGGCATATTCATATTCACTTCATATTATTATTGCTGATCGTTCATTTCGATCCCTTCTCTATTTGCCTTTGGTGTTATGGTATTTCCTATGATACTGGTATTGTTGCTTCCTTTTGTTCATTTTTTTTAATAATGGTTGCTGGCTCACTCACTCGGGTCGCGTGGTCGAGTTCGTGCGGCTCTTGCTGCCGACGGTGCTGGCGGCGAGCACCATGCGCTTGATGAGCTCTTCCTGCTCGGCGAGGCACTGGTCGATGGATCGTCCATTGCTGCCGCTGCCGCTTGCGCCGGAGAGGTGCGTCGAGTGGAAGCGCACGGAGCGCGGCGGTGGCAGCACTTGGTGCTGAGGGTCCGGGTATGAGGACGACAGCGACGTCGGCACGCGCGTCATCTCCTTGGTGTCGATCACCTCGGTGACATCCTCCAGCAGACACTCGAGGTCCTTGCTAAAGTCCACGAGCTCGTGGACCTCGCGCTCCTCGTTGTGGTCCTCGCTGTGGTCCTCGATCACGTCCAGCGTCGTCATAAAGTGCTTCTCACGGGTCGACGACGACTCGGAGAGCGACACGGTCGAGCCGGAGGACGAGCGCGCGGTGGCGTCATCGTCGTCGTCGTCGCCGTGAAAGTCCACTTCGTGCGCCGATGACGACGTGGAGAACACGGAGAGGGAGGTGCGGTCGCCACCCTCCGACTCGGTCTCCCAGTCCGACGCGCCGCCGTTCCAGCTGTCGACATCGTCCACCTCCGAGTCGCACAGTGAGACGCCGCCGATCCGGCTTTTAGAGAAGTTGAAGGACTCGCTCGAGAGCTTGAAGCCTGGTGTGGAGGAGGAAAAGTCCAAGCTGCTGGACGAACTGTCGGACTCGCGGATCGATTTGACGCACTGTAAACACACCTTGGTCTTGACGTTCTTCTCTTTTCGACGCGCCTTGCGCACGATCGCGCAGCTGCCGCAGATCACTTCGCCGCAGAGGCGGCAGTGGTGGTGGCGCCGCGTGGTACTGAAGCCGCGCTTGCAGATCGCGCACGCATCTCTTTGTGCGCGCGGTACCCACTCGTCGCGCTCCCGGATGCTCTGCTGCGAGATGCGGCGCGAGTCCACGAGGATCGCCATGTCCTTGATGATGCCCATCTCGCGCTTGTAGTGCGCGACGTTCACGTAGTTGACCGCCGAGTCGGTCTCGGTCATCTGGAAGAACTCGGTCGAGCTCTTGTCGTTCGCCGCGGCGCGCAGGATCGTGACTGTGTGGGTCTTGATGCGCTTCACGTTGAGTTCCTTCGCGAGATTTGGAAAGTCCGGGAGGTCGATCGGCAAAGTGACGCGGATGCCCACCTCGCGGCCGGATAGATCAGTCGTGAACGTCATGTACTCGAGGAACAACTGGTCGCGCTTGCGCGTGAGGATGCGCGGCGCGGCCACGCACACCCACTTGATGCCCATGTACACGTGCGGCTTGCCGGAGATCGCGGTGTGGATATTGCAGAGCACGGCGGCGTCCACAGTGTTGCCGTACATGACCTGGTTCCACTCAAAGAGCTGCTTGCCGGTCTCGGCGTAGTAAAAGTCCATCTGCTGCTTGAAATCGCCGTTGATGCGGCCAAAGATCCGGGACTTGGTGGTCACCACCTTGCTGCTCTGCGGCTGCTGCACCGCGATGAGGTTCTCGACCGAGCTCATCCAGCGCCAGGGCTCGCAGTACGCGGGCCGGTCACCCATGTCCTCGTGGCGCTCGTAGGCCGTGAGCGCGTCGCCCACGATCTGCTGCATGAGCTGTTCGTAGAACTGGACCTGCGCCTTGTCAAACACCACTTTCGGGAAGAAGCCCTCGGGCAATGGGAACAGCGCGCCGCCTTTGCTGCTGCTGTTGCCGTGGCTGTTGCCACCGCCGCTCTTCTTTAGCCGCATCGTGCTGGAAAGACTCTGCATCCTGTCTGTCTGTGCTGTGGGTGTGGCAAATATGGAAATGACGGGTAATTGGCCGCCGCCAGTCCACAAGTGAGTGAGTGAGTGAGCCAGCAGTGGCCATGCATTCGGCAAGCAAACAAGGGCGGACAGCAAAACAAGACTTGCGTGCGGCGGCTTTCTTGGCTCGAGTTGGAGGATAGACTCGCGCGCAGAAAGAACGAACCAGCTGCACCTTTTTGAAACCGGATGAACGTGCGGCGCGCCTGTCTCTTGCACTAAACAGGGATCGTCGATGTCCAAGGCCGAGCGAGCGCAAACAAGCAAGCCACACAAAAGAACCCAAAGCCGGTGCGGACTAACAGCTCGGGCAACCTGCTCAATTTTGAGATAAACCACCACATGGAACAAACCTGGATTGTGAGAAAAGCTTTTGGCTCTCACGATTTGTATCCAGGGATTGCGAAGATGGTGCGAATTCAAGACCGCGCGCGCCTGGGAATGTGGTGCGCAGAGAGAAAAAGAGAAAGTTTATTAATGGTTGTTGGTTGTCGTTGTGCGCCAGTTTTCCGCCACGAGAGTGGCTCGTGTTCGCACGAACGCTCTTGCCATGGCAACACTTTTGGAGCTCTATGCGTTGGTTGTTGCGATTGTGCGAACTTGTGGCGGTTTGCTTTGTCCTCGCAAGATTGATTAGCACGAGCAAAATTGGGCGACTGGCTCAAGAACAGAGGCTGATGACACCGATTTTTAATAACCGATTCAGGTGTTTCAGCAGTGGTTTGCATTTGGTTCAAGTCAAGAAATCTGTGTCATCAGCCAGTGTCCTTGCGCAAAACCGAATGGATTTCTGCAAGTCAGCAAAAAATATCGGGTTTTTGTCAGGTTTGTCCCGCTTTTCAGTCGCACAAAAACCGTCCGCCAAGATTGGCTTTGCGGCATCGCATGTGATGCAAACTTGCGTTTGTTTGCTGTTGTCACATGTGGTGTGATTGCTTCAATTGCGGAAATGGATTCAGCATCATGCACCTTCATTGATGGCCGCTTGCACTTAAAGGATTCCATGATCGCCACGCCATTCCGAGTGTGTGCGCCTTTGGGATTGATTCCGTAGCCCGCGCCACCCCGCCATGCGACGCAGTATCGACAAGCGACACTTGAAAGGTCGCAGTTAACATTGTGGCGGTGTGTACATTACAGACTGTATAGTTGTTGCGCACTTGCGTCTGTGTACGGCGCATACACACAACTTGTGTGGTTTGTGCAGATCACTTGCTCCTGCTTGCTGTTCACCCAGTTCTTGCGTTTTGCGAGATGTCAATGCCAATGGTTGGCGTCTGCGCGCGCCACCCAAGCGGCGACCATGCGAGAGGTGACGCATGCAGCACTGGACGGATCTCCCACTTTCTCGCAACTCTGGACAATGCAATGGCAGACTGGACAACCTGCAACAGCATTGCCCTTGTGGCTGGTGGCAGGCAACACACCTCACAAGCGGACGCCAAACAAGTGTTCGTGGTCTCTCTCGCTGGATGTACAGTATCGCATTTGCATGGCCAGGATGCGGTTGTCAAACAAAGACAGACTCTTTGGGATCAGTTCAATCGAGATGGTGACTGAGCAAGCCGTACAAAAGATCCACTTGACACGCCCGATCGATCGCACGACCAGCCAGCAGCAAACAAAGAGGCAAATCGCAAAGCAAATCGCGCAAGAGCCTGAGAACCACTTGTTTTCGCTTTTTGCATTGTCTGAATTTCGGGATAACCAACGGACACTCGACCATCGCCTGATCTCATGCTAATCAAGGTCCTCCAATCCTGGCGAGTGCGTGCAGATGGGGATGATCACCACCCACCAGTTGGTCAGGTTGTTGTGAGTCAGTTGCAAGCAATTGTTCCATTTTGGAAGGTGAAGGTGCAACATGGAGAACAATGTTTTGCACTGACTCACAACTCTTGCAAGTCCACAACTTGCTGAGGCAATGGCCACGCAAGTGTGCTTGTCTGCTTCGCCCATGGATGGATTCGTCACGGATTCTGACGCACAAGATCTTGCGTCGCGTACCCTTCAGAACTGCCACGCATGTGCACCCACTACTGCACCCCTCTTCTGACCACAATTCTCAGTGCAAGAGTAATCTTGAGATTGGTCATGCACCGCACTGGCTGAGTAAGTAGAACCGATTGCTCATTATTCGCTTGCTACCCATTCAAGCAAATGCCAATCTCACAAGCGGGAAGCAATGGAATGCGCAACTTCAGTTGCGTTTGCGTACTTGCTCAAGTTGTGCGTGTGTGTTGTCAGCAACAGCAAGCAAGACTTGCTTTCTGTTCTTGTCTGGGGCATTCAACGTGCAAGGAACAACTTCTTACGCTTTCAACACCCCAGACTGCCCAGACTGGAACCATCCACCTCCAGCATTCAGTCCACCCTAATACAGCAACATGTATGTGTTCACCAGGATTGCAAGTTCCCATTTTGTTGCAGCATGAGGGTGGGAAACGACCGTTTGTTCGCGAAAGAACTTCAAATGAACTGGCGGCGTGATGGAGATCAACATGACGTGTAGCGACAGCAGCAGCAGTGATTCGTGGCAGCGCGAGCGCAAACTGCTCCACTGGGTCAACTCACTGCCGCCGCCGGCGTGTCTGCTGGTGGAAGCGCCGGTGGACCTGCGCTTCGGCGACGTGCTGCTCGCCATCGTCCACTGGTTGCAGGCCCAGCGCCAGCGGGGCGGGCTTGAGAATTCCCTCCAAGAAGAGCAAGCGCTATGGCAAAGCATTGGTGATGGTGGTGGTGACGATGACGGCAATGGAGCACTCAGAGGCTGTAGTAGCAGCAGTACCGTGATTGAGCGACTGCGGTTCGTGCTGCGATTCGTCGCGCGCGAGGCCCGCAGCGAGGACGGAGACGCGATGTTCGTTGTGAACGAAGCGCAGTGTGCAGAGCGACTGAAAAGCGGCGCTATAGACGCAGTCTGCGCGGTGCTGCGCATCTTGAAGCGTGTGAGCGATCAACAAAGTGCGCTTCTGGAAATGCGACAGCAGCAGCAGCAGAGATATGCAGGCACTAGAGAGCAGCAACTTCAGCAGCACTCGATCATTGCGAATGAGCTGCTCAGGCTGAGTAAGCTGCGAGAAGACGCAAACCCCAGAAGCTCATGTGCCAAAATCAGGCACAAGCGGAATCTTCGCATTGTCGGCTTGTCGTCCGACCGAGTCTGCAATGGGGCTGGTAGAGTCCCATGCTCACAGCCACCAGCACCAGCACAGCCAATGAGAAGGAGCGACGCAGTCCTGAAAGAGACAGCAAACCCTCACAAGAGCGCCATCATAGCGACTACGCCCGCTGGACTCAAGAACCAGTCAGTGCTTCGCAAGCCAAAGACCACGAAGAGCAAGCAACGAGCCGCAGAATCGTTCCAGGAGCGAAAGGTCCCGATGTTTCGCGACGCCAATGGGCAACTCCACGTGTACAGTATGATCGATCCTTCCTCCCATCAGCACACACGAGTACCAAGACCACCAGTAGCAATAGTATCAAGGCCACCAGTGGACACAGCTAACAAGAGCCCAGCAATGGATTCAAAGACATTTATCAAAAGAAGTCCGGTCGCTCATCGCGTGTGCGAGTGGATGGACTCGCTCGGTGTCACGCCACCGGGGGGAAAAGTCCGAGAAGCATTTGAAGATGGCGTGATTCTGAGTCAAATCGCTGCTGGGATCGTGAAGAAATATGGTGATATCGCTGAAAAATGTCGGCTTGACACGTTTACAGAGCTGTCGGGCGAAGTGGTGGTCATACCTCAAGGAGTGACGCTGAGTCCCCAGAATGCGGCTCAAAAGCGCACGAACGTGGCGATCGCAGTGGAGATCCTGACCAAATACTGTGGGTTTGGATGCATTTCGAACCGTGAAAAAGCGTGCGCTAAATTGGTAGCGTTCTTCGCATCAACGAAAACTTACAACAAAGGCTCACAGAGGGAAAGCGCAACAACTGACTCCGTTTGGGAGCTACTCGATCATATTCGTGCGGGAGTTGAAGCGTCCAGAGTTCAAGTTACTCTCTCGCAATTGAAGCTCGACCCTAAAGACGACAAGACGCCAGAAACTGAAAGCATAACAAATTGTGGGGCGGATGAAAACTCGAAGCGTGATGCCAATGTCGACCCAGAGAATGCGCCACCTCCACCCCATTGCGAGAAGAGACGACCGTACATCACAAACGAGCAAATGCAGGCAGTCAATCGCTGGCTTAAGAGCATCGACAAAGGCATGCTGGAGGTGAGACGATCTACTAGATTCGTGTCCTCAACAGCGAGTAATTTATCCTGACAATTTGCCGACTGCACCTGATTTCTAGATTACTGGCAAGAGTCTTCTCCAAGATCCATTTCGCAATGGCGTGCTCTTCTGGTGAGTGGTGGATTTGCTGATATTATGTTCACTGAAACTGTTCTTCCAGCTTACTTTGCCCTTACGCCAGCAATGTCTACACTCGAGCATTCGCGAACCAGAATGATAGCCCGCTACGCTTTGCCAGAGCTCCAAAGACTCTGATGGAAGTCAGGTAAGTCAAGAGATTCACGCTATGGTCTCTAGTTGAGCTTTCACTAAACTGGTCTGCTGGCGTATCATTTTGATAGACAAAACCTCGCCAAAGTATTCAAGAGAGTGAGTCGTTTGGAGAATTTCCGGCTGCCGTCGTACTATCTGAGCTCGTCGACCTGGGAAGCGATCATCATGGGCGATCAACAGATCACGTGCGGGGTTCTGTGGTGTCTGTGGCAGTATGCGCAAGAGCTCGAGAACCGCAACCGCAAAGAGGAGCCTTTGGCATCAGTATTGTGTGATGAGCGGCACCAGCAGCAACAAGAAACAGAATTAAGGGAGCTCGCTGTGACCCCGTTGCTTTCGTCGAAACCAGACAAGAAAACAACTGTCGAAACAACAAAGCCGAAAAAAAAAAAAAAAAA
>JAASGK010001208.1:0-11425 GCA_023334195.1 Globisporangium emineosum
ACGCTGCATCGTCATTACTCATCTTCCCAGAAACCATCTGGCGATGCTGCATCGTCGACATGAGAGTTCAAGTTCAAGATTTGCGTTCAAGTACAGAATGATGGCTCCTGCTTGGGAACTACACTGGTGACGCGCCCAGCGTGTCTCTACCGGTTGAAGCGAGTGGCGTGAGCCAATCACTTCGCAGGGAATTTCCCACAGGACTTCAAGTTCAAGGTCCTATGGGTTGAACCTTAGTGTAGCCAAGGTTTTATATATCGATTCGTAGGTTTTATTCATGCATGTGTAGGTTTTACTTGTGAAACCTCTAGGAGCCCTTGGGGTTCATTAGGAGTAGCGACAGGAACCATAACAGCATTTTAATCCAGTTGTCATTTTACCTTCGACCTCGCAAGCGCCCTCCAACGTTTCCTCGCCACGGTTCGTCTCCTCTTGTAGTGAGCTGAACAATGGACTCGGCCTAGTCCCATTACACTCACAGAGTTGAAGGTGCCCAGCAGAGCCGTCGTCACCGAATGGGCAGCGGGGGTGTCGACGCATGCCACACTCTTTGGAGACGTTCTCTCCCACCACACAACTTATCCATCAATGTACACCACTCCGGGGCAACACCGCTGCTCAGTAACATACCAACCAGCGCTGTAAAGGATGAGAGCGACGGTGGTGAGTCACGCGTATGGGCGCTAAGTCTTACCCTCAGTCTCAACGGCGATGGACGCCTTTTTCCGGTCTGGCGGCAACGAAGGTCCGGTGGGTACTCTGGATCGGGAGAAGGCTCTCGATGGGCTTTGATGGCGAGCCACAGCCGCTCCTCCAACCACTGTTTGTAATCCAGAGAGGTGCTTATGGACCTTTCAACGCTTACTGAGTCGGATTCATGGACATCACGGCGCCAACACCGCTGTGGCCGACCGGTGGCGAGCAGCTTCATTTTCGTGGCTGGACGTACTGCAAAGGCCAGACCCGACTGAACAAGCTCGTCCGCTGGACGTGGACAGCCCCGGGGACGTTGTTATTCGAGCCACTCACGCCGTCGCTCCTGCTTACCAATGAACACAACCTGCAGTTCAGGCGTCTTTGCACAGCTGTTGTCCTCACGTATCCTGCGCTTCTGTTACCCCCTCTTCTCACGGTGCCCACTTGTCGCTGATCTTCACCCGCATCGGTCATGGTCACGAATGGGGGTTAGTCAAGGACAGAGGAAAGTACCGGGCGACGCACAATGGGAATCGAGCTGACCTATCCACCCCGGTGCCCGTCATACTGCACTATGAACAGGTGGCGGGTGCACAAGCGGAAGGAGCTACAGTCGCTTTCCATGCGCACCCTTCTCTCATTCGACTCGCCCAGCCATGGAGCGGGGAGGCGCGTTGGTGTCCCAACCGAACACCTTACAGGAAGCATACTACCGGGACACGAAGGAGTAGCAGAGATGGAGCGGCGTGCTGCAGGTCGGAAGTCGGAAGGTTAGCTGATCACAGGCGCTATTGCCGAGCTGAGGTGGGCAGACCTCCGCAAACTGGAGGGAACGGCTGCGACCGAGCGTCAAACGATCTACAAATTCAAGCACAGGAAGATTGACTTATGGTCTAGCACCCATGGCCGCGATCACTGTATCCACAACAGCTGCGGGGCGAACGATCACACCTCCGTGCACCGCACCTTTTGGGGCTGCGATGGAGCGCGGTGGGCGTGGTCTACTTTCTTGCGACCTTGGACAGCGACCACAGATCTCACGGCCAGTGCACTACGAACACACATTTTCGGGTTTGTGGCTCCGGAGTTGATTGCGACCACTGTCTCCACAGTGTTAGACAGTGTCACGACGCCCTGGTGTAGATGCTCAAATCGATGCGTTACACCCGATCATCCAGCTGCGGTTGACCTTGACAGTGACAGTGGTAGTACACGGCTCTAGTGCTGGCCTCTAGCGCACGGGTCGCTACTGTGGGGAAGAATTCAGAACCTTCACGCGCAAGTCGCACTTGATCCCGAGGGTTACCAGGAAGATTTCTACACTGCGACATGTCTACTGCTACTTCAGTGACGACTCCACTCGGCGTGCCAAGTTCATACTGGCCTGTCGCCTCCAGCGACTCTTCGGAACCGACGCGGTTGAACCGGTTCCTCCTGTGATTCATGAGAAATGGCAGTTCCTGTTTTTCTTCGATGGTGGCTCTGAAGGTAACCCGGGGACAGGAGGTTCAGGGAGCGTTCTGCTGAGAGTGAACACCTCCCACAGACAGGCAGAGCTGGTGTAGTACGAATGTATGGCGTACGGGGCAGCGGCAACAACGAACAACATTGCAGAATACTGGAGCTTAATTCACGGGTTGGCACGGGCAGTCAAGATAGGCGCGACGCCGCTACATGTAGTGGGCGACAGGCAACTCACCCTCCATTAAGTTCGGCCTCACGAGCGACCGAAGCTACAACGCCTGTATCGCCGAGCGCGCCGGGATGCTACTGCTCTTGGGGTGCGCAGTTAGAGCCACCACCTAAGGGTCCACAACAAGATGGCCGATGAGGCGGTGAACACAGCCAGGAAAGAGCAAAATTGGTTCCAGCGGCGGCCGACTACGGCCTCAGTGAGCGGGAGTTGCTGACTCGACACATGGAGGCAGACGTCTCCCATTGGTTAGACAGGAGAGACACCGATAGTAGCGCAACGTATTAAGGACTAGTCCCGAATCAGCACCTACGGGCATCACCGTCGGGCAGATTGTACGCTTCTTGGCGATGAAATGGTTATTAGTGTTAGTAATATACCTCAACTGAAAGCTGAAAACTGATATCCCCGTCGCACCAAGAAGCAGCAACCATGTTGTGCTGGACGGATACGCCTTGGCGACTCGCCCCACGTACGACTTGTTCACCGCCGCCTTGTAGCACACCTGGGTTAGACACGCTTGAGCCAATTCAGGTCTCCACCAACCCGTTTGCTCGACTTGAAGTTGCTGATCCTCGAGGCGCAGTAACAGCCTCAACAGGTTTCTTCGGTTTATCTAAAACGACATGACGTGGAAAATGGTTGCTCATGTGTTTCACAGTTCCGCGACCATAAAGCCCCTTGGCTCGCAGTTTTTCGAGTAGCTAGACTGACATGTAGTAGTTGGCGCAGTTGATGACTCGCTTCGTATTGAAGCGCGGATATGCCACTTTCATCAAGTGCTGACGGACTTTCGCCGACCCCTTGAGGTCATCCTCAAGCGAACTCGACTTGCTCAGTGCGCCGCTCAGGCAGTGCTCCAACTGAGAGGCGCAATGCAGGCGAAAGTTGAGTGCTACCCACGATACCGCGCAGCATACCATGCAAAATTAGAAATGATACTTTCTACCAGGCTTGGTTGGGTTGCACATTATCAATTGACGCCTGAACTTTGACCAACACGCAGCACTGGCTTTGTCGACAAAGATATCACATCTCACTTCATTGCACATGGAACCGACCACCTCCAGCATATTCAGAAGCGAGCAAATGCGGACTGCAGCATTCAGTTTCAGCTCGTCAGCTGTGATAGAGCTCGGGTTGCGGAAACAAAACGCTCTTTCAAGCTGCTGGAATCTCTTCAAAGGCATGATGTTCCCAACCCCAGTGTTGTCAACGTGGAAGATCTTGGCATCTGGTTGTTCGTCCGTGCAGTCGGCGATCTCACCCTTTTCTACAAGCGCCATGTAGAATAGTATGCCGAGAAACGCCATCAACTTTTGCAACGTAAACCCGGATGTGATACCAATTTCCACCGCACGATCGTTTGTCTCATATAACACTTGTTTCCAGCAGTAGATGGGTATGTTCGCCAGAAAACTTGAGCAAGTGGAGTGTTCGAACAGGTAGCGGTACTCCAGCTTCACATACGCCGCTGCCGACTTCGTTGGTGTAGAGATCACGTGGAGCGGTCATGTCTCCATCTTGCTCGAATCGTATGCTTTGTATCTTCTCAACTCCCCGGGTACTGACTGGAAGCCGCTCGTTGTAACCAAGTTCTGTCACTCTTAGAGATCAGAGATATCGTCTTCAATATCAACATTGCTTTCTGGATCTGGGCGGCAAAGCTGCATCCATCGGGGGGTTGTGTGTGTTTCTTGATCTCAACATAATTCTGGCGGTCGCTGCGGGTGGTCTCCAACGTTACCAATTCAGGGGTGTCGCTGAACACGGTGCCGAGCCAACGCAGCTCGCACCTGGCTAGGCTGGTTTTGAACGAGCACACGCGAGCGAGAATATATGACGCACCGACGCGAGTGTAGATCTTCTTCACTCTGCTCTTTTTGTCGCACGTCGAACCCTCTGCTGGTGGTGAGAACACCACCAACGCGTCGGTACACACGCCTTGGAACGATTGTGTGGGATGTGGCCGCGATGGATCGCGCGGCGCAGAAGAAAAGTGTGCAACTGCTCGACAGCCTGGTTTATCGCGCTCTGATTCGACTTAGCTCGCGTTGCTGTCGGAACTAACTGAATCCAGTGCATATTCGAACGAGTCGTCTATGGATCCAACGCTCTTGGTCTTCTCGGAGTTGCCGTAAACGCTCTCGCTGTCAGGTTTGAAAGCCTCAGTTGGTGATGTAGCAGGTGGATGAAGCTGGCTCGGTGAAACCGCACGATCGGTTATGTTGAGACTGCGCTCAGACTGCCGCGCGGATCGGTCATCATTAAGTCGGGGCCTTTTTGGCATTGGCGCTGTCGTTGCGTCTTGAGCGCGGTCAATGCGGGTCGTTGCTGGATGGTTGCAAGTCGACTGTTGCTGTGGTGATATCGACTGTGCCGCTTCAAACGCGGCAGCTCGGTCAGGACAATCACCTTCAGGCTCCCAGGTTAGGGCATCACAGCCTATCCATTTCACTTCATATTTCTTCACACCACCTCTGACCGTCTTCACGGACACGGTTTCTTTAACCTCATAGACATGACTGTCATCGTCGTTTGCTCTGGCTGCGCCGTCCACTCGGATCCATTTTCGTATTGACGCAGGAAAGTATCGCTGGCGGGAAGGAACTGGCAGCTGCGGTTGCGCACGTCTGTCAAAAAAATTCCCTTGTTAAGGTGCCATGAAGTTCAAAAGACCACCCACGTTGCGCAGTTATTTTTCATTGAATCTCCACACCGTGATTCAAACGTGTTTGTTTCCAACGACATTTGTACTTTTGGACCCATCACCTGCAAATTTGAGTGAAAAATACTGCTCAAACGATACACAATCGTGCATGCATAGAAGGTTGCACGAAAACTTTGAAGTCACGCTGCCCATCACCAGTATAATTCGCAACGCCCAACTGATTGCTTCCATTTGATTGGACAAAACAAAACACGGTAGGTACCTTTACAAGGGGAAAATTTCTTCCTTCTGCGGCAAAAACTGTCTACTTTTGTAAAACACCCAGAATGGTGAAAATTTTGCCCTTCGGCAGCGAAATAGTTCAATATTACTCTGTTCCATTTAAGAATGAACACAAACCCATCATGTATGCCACACCACAATTCCGATTGGATAAAATTTGACAACGACTAGGGTTTTCGAGACATGGCAAATCACTGCACCTTGCAACCCAATTCGTAAAACGATCTCACCAGCAGCTCCCAATCATTCAAACAAGACTTCGCATTCACATCCCCGCTCTCACTCACACAACAGACGCATCAACCATCTCATTTGAGCATTTTGCAATGCCACGTACAGCGACCGCCAAGAACATCCCTCTCGTCACAGGCGTAGCGGTGGCTCACTTTGTGTGGCTGCGTGACAGGGAGCTTGCTGCAAGAAGAAGCAATCAAGGCCGCGATGGACAAGTTCGGCATCGGGCGCGCGAGCGTGTGGTGGATCTGGCGCGCCCGTCTCAACCCTAACGCGCTTGCTGCCCCCCCCCCTCCCCCCTCCTCCCCTCCACCACGAAACTGCTTAGCCAAGCACTCGGCTACTGACGTCGCAAAGGTCACTGAAGTGGCGCCACTGCAGGAACGGCAGACCTTCTGTGCATTCTCCTCCGCGACGAATATCCTGATCGCGACCCTTTAACGCTACCTTGGATCGAAAGTGTTTCGGCGTTGCGTGTGTCGCGCAAGGCCGACATTGACATAAGAGCACCAGAAAATCGGCTCGCATTCGCATTGAGTCATGTGCAGACACGCATCGGTAAATAATTTATTTTTGAATAATTCTGTATCAAGATGGAAGTTGGCTAAGGGATGAAGCTCTTCTAACCTCGTGAGATCGACTTAATGGTAATATGGAATGATTTATTTATTTAGGTTGCTCGTCTTCCTTCTTTAAGCCAATGCACGACGTTGTCCATGTGGATGAAAAATGGTTTAACCTTTACAAGTCATCAACTCGCTTCTACCTGTCGCCGAAGGAGCCACTGCCCTACCGTACCTCACCTAACAAGCGATTCATCGGGAAGGTGATGTTTCTGATGGCCTCGCAATGATTTCCACAAGAAGCCCCACTTCGATGGCAAAGTCGGAATTTGGCCAATCATCGAGATTGCTTCGGCGAAAAGGAGCGCAGTGAATCGACCAGCGGGGACACCTGTCGTCCAGAATATCAGTGTGACACGAGAAATGTACATTCGCATGCTAAAAGAGAAGGTGTTTCCTGCAATCAGGGAATTGTTTCCAGGTACTTGTCCGTTTCTGCAGTATTGCTATTTCTCAATGCTCACTTTGTAATATTTTGTTGGAATTTAAGAAAAAGAATGGAATTATCAGGGTGCAGTAGGACAACGCTGACCTGCATGTATCTGTGGACGACGCGAAAATTGTAGCGGTCGGACGCGAAGGGGCTTTGAAGATCGAGGTCGTATTCCAGCCACCACGTTGGCTCGATTTTATCGGTCTTTTTAGTTCTGTGCAGTCGCTACACTGGGGTGGCAATAGCTTTCCTATTCCGCGCAGTTGTCTTCGCCGTGGTGTGACCTCTCTGAGAGTTTCCGCTGATGTCGTTCACGAAAGATTACGAGTCCTTAAAACATGGATAGATGAATACTCCATTCATCTTAAACTGAGTTTTAATCTTAAGGCAATCCCATTGGTCAATAATACCCTCCTATTTAACCTTTCGTGGTATCATGAGGTAAAAACCTCGTTTTCACAATCGCTCATGTTGTTACTTTGACGGATATTTCGTAGCTTTACTGGTATCTCTGGATTGGTTGAGCATTGTTCTTCTCACAACAACTCTTCGGGAATAAATGGCAATTTTCTTGTCTCACTGCGGCAAAAACCTTAAAACCCTTCAAACGCGATAGTGAAGTTTAGTTGTTATCTTTTGTGTTTCTGGCGTTAAATTATTGCCAAAAATAGCGTGGAGTGCACCAGGTGATGCAGATTTTGTGCATGTCTTCAGATCGTCAAGGCTCTTTCTGGGGCCAACAAAACAATTCGAAATTTCAATTGTTCATTCTTAAATGTACCAGAGAAATAGACAATATAAATTCACGTATAAACTCAGGGAGCGTGGACCATTTTTTTCAACCATACATGTATTTTTTTCAAAAGCTGGTTGGCGGTATTGCAGCAAATCCGCCCAATAAGCGAAGACTGGGCGTAACTGAGCTCAGAGACTTTCCATCTCGTCCAAGTTTCGCTCCAAACGATTTACATGTTTGTTCGCGAAAGGGTTAATAATTGAAAGCACACCACCAAAAAGATCATTTTTCAGAGGGGGTGGTGGTGGCCACTTTATGGACCTTGTGTGTGTGCCCGTAATTTAATTGTGTTTTTCACATTTTCGTCAAATCCACGTAATTTTTTTGTCACTTTTAGGTCTTAGAATATCTCAAACAGGAATCACGCGAACTGCTAATACTCTGTTTTTGCTGGAAGAAAGTCTACGTTATAGCTGACACAAGGGCAGTAAAGATCGGCAAAAGCATGCTGAGTCTGTCAAACCTTGAGATGGCAATTCGTCATTTTTGGTTCTAAGCTAGACTCCACAACTTTGTTTTGGCATACCCTTCAGACCTCATCCTCTAAACGAAACGATTGACCCACGTGATTATCACGGTTGCAAAGAAAGTATAGAAATTCAGCCACTAGGGATAACCGTCAACTGTGAGAATTATCAATCGTGAGGGTCGGCTCCATTGCACAACACGCACAATTGATTTCGTCGGTTGTTAGCTATCAACTATCAACCTCAACACTCTCATTCAACCCACTTCCACGTTTATTTACTGACAAAAGTCGTTCGCTACATGGCTAGGGGGGAGGGGGAGTTCGCTTTCACCACACGTCTCGTTCTTACCACGAGATGCGCTATCGAAACGAACACACGCCATCGTGTTGCCTTCACAAGAACCCCTGTCTTTTATCCAATAAAATCAACATTTCTGGTCCTGAACAGAGGCTTATTTTATTAACGCCTCCAATGCCACATGTTGTCTTCTACAACATGATTTACCCATCTTTAATGCACCTCTTACTGACCATACTTTGTCTCATATGCGAAAATGAGGTCACACAGACACATAATGTAGCGGGGCTTGCGTCCTTTTATGCAACCAAGTGAATTCCTATATGTTAAGCATGTTGTAGAAGATAACACGTCACCCCTTATTTCCTTGTGTTCGGCCGGTATTGGAGGGGTTCAGGGCCTGATGGCATGCGTTTTTATCTAAAAAATTATCTAATCAATAAACTCTTCATTCGCGACTCAAACCTTCAGCTCTATGTTTTTGTAATAAAAAAATAGAGTGAAGCTTTGATCTGATTGGCAAATCCAACTTTTGCTTGCTTTCCAACCATGATTGCAGCAACCACTTCTGCGTTGACAAGTGAAACTCTTTTTCGCAAACTTTCAAATCAAGACAAATCTTGCAAACCACAATAATTTATTGATTCCGGAAACGTTTCGGAATACCTACCCCTAGCTACTAATCAGATGTACCGGTAAATCCGTGACACAATCCGGAATAACTGATTTACACTGGATTTATTATTCATTCCGGATTGGGGGTAGTATAGTGGACGAACTAACACGGACTTCGTGTGGTCCGAGGAGAGGGTTTTCTTTTTCAATTCTAACCAGGAGACATCTGACCAATGGCAATTCCCATTCCGCCGCGCAAATTCGGCTCCTTGCGTCACCTCACGCGGTTTTGTGTGTTTGTGTTCCCGTTTCTGATACGAAACAGGTGTTTTCAGCTAAAACAATGATTGGTCTAATCTAGGTTTTATGTATCAACTGCCATTCCGGACGAGTGCAGTGATCATACAAATGTCAAGTGAGTGGTGTGGTGGGTAATCCGGAATAAAGGTACTTATCCTACAATAATGTAAACTTTCAGTTTAGTGCACTGATTCGGGTGCTTAAGTAGATCGGCCACAACAAACGAACTGCAGAGTCAGTAGAAAATCTAAAAGCACCACACGAGAGAGGAGAAACAGGCCTATACTGACTGATTTATTCAGACTTATTGAGTGAGAACTGAATGACCTGACGATATCAAAAGTGAGAAGTACTGATTTTTTCCTTTCTATTTAGTGCATTGTTTATACTTGATGTTTGTATGCCCAACAAGGGTGGAAGAGTTTTTGCCATGTTGCGCTGTGTTACCTAACCCGAAGGGTTGTGGTTAACCACAGCCTTGCCAGCTGAGATTCATATCGGATTGAAGAGGTATTGTGTGTTGCATTCAGCCAAACAACAAACTCGGCGACTTACTGAACGTCAAGACTTCTGCGCTTTGAAGGAACTGCGGACATGTGCAACAAGTCTTCGCACGTCAAAAGCCTCCCTGCAACATCTATGGTTTTACGTTTCTTTTTCTTCTCTTTTTGCTTTACTGCTGGCAGCGGTAATACTTCTGACACAATGGCTGAGCCGTGGATCAGTCACTTCGCTCACCTCGCCTCCTTTCCTGCCCCGCCACTGTTGAACAACTTGACACGCCGCACCATTTGCGGATACGAGAGAGGGAAGGGACCTGCAGTCTTGAATCCCGACGTTGAATTTCTTCCTGCGAGAGCTTGAGTCC
The DNA here is from genome assembly GCA_023334195.1 of Globisporangium emineosum. Classification (NCBI taxonomy): domain Eukaryota; phylum Oomycota; class Peronosporomycetes; order Pythiales; family Pythiaceae; genus Globisporangium; species Globisporangium emineosum. Next base: position 9,979 of record JAASGK010001208.1, read on the forward strand.
ATGCGTTACTTCCGATGCGAACCGCCGTTTGCTTGTCGATTGGGGGAGACCCTAAAAATTATAACTCAAATCAGTACATTTAAATTTCCGTACGTGAGTACACATTGCTGCCTTACCGGCGTTCACCATGGAGAGACGGACCAACGCGCGGATTTTCTTCTTACACGACGAGAACACTACTATATCCAAAGGTTGTATTAGGTGGGTTGCGTTCGTTGGCAAACACACAAAGAAAATACCCAATCTCTGTCCATCTCAACAAATTCGACCGATAGGTGCGATAAATACCCGTCAAATAGAAGTAGTATCGGACAAGATAAAGTATCCGGTACGGAGTTAGAGAACATTTCCACCCAACGGAGGAAAACAAACCTGTTGGTGAACCCACTGGCTGTGCAGGTGACTCCAGCGCCACTCACGCTGCATCCACCCATGAGGTTGCAGCTCACATGCTGACCGGGGAGGACGGATAGAGAGGGGGGGGGGGGACGAATCCAGAGGCGCTTCACATGCGACGACGGAGAGATAGAAGTTCGTGGAGACGGTTCGGGACCAAACATCGCGCGAGCCACGCAGAGCAACCACTTTCGTGCTTTACTTGCGAGTCATGAAGCTTGCCTCATCCATGTCGGGGTGGCGCTTCATAAAGCGGTAGTACCACCCGTCAGACAGGGCAGCAGGGGAACTATGCAGACGAGACGAGATGGCGCTTGTTCGTGCGAGGATTTCGCTGCGCGTCATTGGAGTGCCGTTCAGTTGCATCCCGACCGCCCACTCGGCAAGGCGACGCTCGCCGTCTTCAGCGGTGATGGGCGTTGGCCCGCGGCGCGTACGGACGACCACTGCGTTGCTCCATCGCAAGGCGACGTACTTGCGCAGCGTGCGGAGCGGAAAATGCGAGTTTGGAGCGACACTTGTGGTGCTTGTGCGCTGCTGCAGATGAGCTGGACGGCTTCATTGAGGGCTTCATTAGTGTACTGGCGGCGGCATGTCCTTGTGGGTGTGAAATCGAGAATGTACGGTCACAACAGAATTGCAGACAAGTGAGCTCAGCTCGCGGCAGATGCAATAAAATATTGGAGGGAAAGAGTGGTTAGGAAGCAAATACAATTATGCCCAATTAAATGGCTTTATTACGATTTTGTGTTTTTGATTGTATAAAATTTCATGGAGCACACTAAACTGATCGAGTGCATTGAATGAACTGAGGCCATGTTCGATGGCGAGATAAAGCTATTATCTCCGAAGGTAATGGCTATTGCACCGTCGAACACGAAATACGATTCCTCAACTACATTGGTAATAGCCAGGCCTCTTAAAAATAGGCATCTCAGTACATTTTTGCCTAATCTGCCTATTCCTGATTTTGAAAAACGCCTAATTTTGAGGCGCCCTTTCAGCCCAGCAAGGCGACTCAGGGACGTGCAGATTCTCATTGAGCAAGTCA
>JAASGK010001209.1:0-11423 GCA_023334195.1 Globisporangium emineosum
CCACCCTCGCAAGACAACACACGTCTCAGAGAGACCGCGATGCTGTACGAGAACACGAACGCGATGCCCAAGCACGCCGACGGCACGGTGCTGCACCTCAGCGTCAAAGAGGGACAGGGTGCGTTGCATGGGTACTGTGCTCACTTCCTAATGGGTACACTCTGGCTTGCTGATGGCTCATTCGATGCTGATCTTGCTGTTGCTGTAGTCGCGAACCGCGTGGTGTCGGTGGGTAGCCTCGACCGCGCCAAGCTGCTCGCGGAGCTGCTGGACGGCGGTGTCTTCGCCACGTACGAGTCGTCGCGCGGCTTCACGATCTTCACGGGCGAGATGCACGGCGCGGCTGTGTCGATCGTCGCCACCGGAATGGTACGCATATGACTCTATGCAATTGGCTCACAGGCATGACGACGAATGACTTGGGATCTGATTCCCTGTGGCTCTGGGTCTGAAACTGTAGGGCACGCCCAACATGGACTTTGTCGTCCGCGAGACGCGCGCGATCGTGCAGGGCCCCATGGCGATCGTCCGCTTCGGCACCTGCGGCGGCCTCAAGCCGGACATCGTACCAGGCAGCGTGGTGGTGAGCGGCAAGGGCTCCGTGTCCGTCGTGCGCAACCCGGACGCGTTCTTTGCGGACGCTGCTGCGGAGGATGCCGAGTGTTACCGCGTGTCGCGCGTCATGCCCGCGCATGCGTCACTCTCGAACTCCGTAAGTGCTTGTTCTATATTGGTTTTTGGCACTTTGTGTAGTACTTACGTATTGAGACTCACACAAATGACTCCTTGATATGCACAATAGTTGCTCAAGTCCATGGAAAGTCGCGTCTCAGAGTTCCAGAGCGTGCCGAGCATCGCCGCGTCCGGCGACCGCGAGAAGCTCGGCGTCTACGACGGCCTCAACGCGACCGCGTGCTCGTTCTACAGCTCGCAAGGTACGATACTCAGTCTCTGCAGGAACTACACTATAGCACTCTTTCTAACTTAGAGGTCGCCGCCCACCCCACCTGCCACACATGAACTAAAGGACGCATCGACTCGGCGTTTGACGACCGCAATGAAGATGTCGTGGAGAGCCTCATCGCCAGGCACCCGGACCTTTACACGCTCGAGATGGAGACCTTCCACCTGTACGTTATTGTTGTACACGTTGCGTGCCATCTGCCGCACGTTACTCATGGTTGGGTAGTGCTTGTTGACCCTCATCTGTTGGCATATTATTCTTATTGGTGCGAATGGACCAGACTGGACTTGGCGCAGCGCAGCCGCGGCTCGATCGCTGCGACCGCCGCTGTGCTGGTGGTCGCGAACCGCAAGACCGCGCAAGTGGTCGACGGCCGTGTGCTCGAAGCCGCCGAGGTGTTCTGGGGGCGCGTCATCCTCGAGTGCATCGCGCGCCACCCGCTGGAATAGCTCTGCTTGCATTTGTTCTAGATGTCTTTTCTAACCAGCAAACGTATGGAGTGCTTACTAAAAACGTACCCATGTGAACAGCACGTCCAAGTTTGCACTCGGATTGTATCAATCGCCCAGCAAGGGACGGACGGGGATAGAGGAAAGAGGCTTTGAACATGGGTACACCAATCTTGAGTATCTGAATCAGCCAGCCAGTCACACTGCCAGCCGCGCGGCGGTTCCAGCGCCAAGAATCAGTTATGCGCCGCCTCTTGGAGCCCTCGAGTCAGGCTCCAGGCTCACATTGCGTCTGCCTCACGTACGTTGCACGCTTCGCACTCTATAGACACACCGCTACTGGGGGCGTAGTGTGTGTCGTCATTCCTAGGTGATACCCAGGCCAGGTCTACTGTAGACCTTCATGCGGCAGTAGTCAGTCTACCTGCTCTCGATGGAGGAGAAATGCGTGTACGTGAAGGAGACCGTGCTGACCCAGCTCGAGCGCGAGAAGCGCGGGCTCAAGTGGCAGCTCGCGCGTACCGCCAAGATCGCGGAGGCCCGGGCCGCCAACGTCATCGCGAGCGAGTCGAAGGTCAAGGACCTCATGACGATCGTCGAGATGAACAAGAGCGTCGCGGACAAGGCCGTGAAGCGCACGTACGCCCAGGAGTCGTGTCTCCAGAGACTGACGCTCGAGCGTGACGAGTTCCAGCGCAGATTGCTGAACCAGCGCAAGCGGTTCGTGGAGCAGACGCTCCGAGGACTGCAGAGACGCATCGAGCGGAGGCTCAAGCGCGAAATGCTCCAGGCGTTTGCGAAACAGGTACCCCGGACTCGCAAGATGCGGTTGCTTGTTGGTCGAGTGACTGATTTGCTGTATCAGGCAAAGATAGGACCGGCTTTCCAGCGGTGGAAGGGAGTAGGCCGCTCCCAGAGGTCAGTCTCATTTCATCCAGACGTGCTACAGCGCGAGGCTTCCTCCTCTTTGATTGCGTGTACTATCGCGAACGCCACGGACGTGACCACAAGAGCGTTCGTTCGGAGCGATTCGAACGGCAGCGATGCGTTCCCCACCGAGTACCTCTACGACGAGTGCTTCCGCCTGCGCTTCAAGCGGCGTCTCGAGCTCAAGCGCGTGGGCTTCTTCGCGTGGAAAGCCGAGTGGAGCCTCACGAAGAAGAAAGAGAAGATCGCGGCGCACTGTTCCCAAGCGCAACTCTGGCGCCGAGTGCTGCGAGCCTGGAGGTATCACGTTCAGATAAAGCAACGGCACCAGGTGATTCTTCAGAACGCAATACATCGGCGCTTCCATCGGGTCTTCCGTATGTGGTCGACCATTTCACATTGTTTCACCAAACGGAGAAAGCTGCTCATCCTGATCCTTCGCAAGCACAGACGCAAGCTTCTGCAGCATTTCCTGACGTGCCTCCGCCTGAAATGCGTCGAGCGGTGCGCTTTGGAGTGGACCGAAGTGCTCAAGTCCGCGCACCTGGCGCTGGAAGAGGAGAAAATGATGTACTCGCTGCACCAGGACGCGGCAATGAAGGAGATCCACGAGTCCTACGCGGCGCAAGAGCAGAGCAAGCACCGGTTCCTGGAGCTCCAGGGCCAAAAGTTTGCCCAGGTGAAGCAGCAGGAGCTCCTGAGACAGCATTTCGCGGCGTGGAAGTGGCGAATCGCCCGAGTAAAGCTTCACGACCGAGTTGCAGTTCAGTTTCACAGAGTGCACCACCGAACGCGGCTTCGACGGCGGCATTTCGTGGCGTGGACGCGTTTGGCTGCCTCGCAGTCGTGCATTCGACAGCGCGTTGCAGACGCCCAGCTCAAACGACAGAAGGCGCTCGTGGAAGGCGTGTTCAGGGCTTTGTCAGGTCTTGTTCATCGTGAACTCGCGAAAAGAAGGCGCTTGCGAACTGTTCTAAGTCGAGTCAAGCGCGTGTACCTGCACAAGAGCTGGTCGCTATGGCGCCAGACGATGTTGATGGAGGAGCAACAAGTCACGGCCGAGTACGAGACCCGCACCTTGGTGGCGAAAATGGAAGCCACGCAATTAAAATGGCAGAGCGAGTTCACCCGCTCCGAGAAGCTTCAAAACAGGATGCAGCTGCAGTGCGCACTGTTCATGCGGGATGCGAGTCGCGACAGATTCCTGCGGAGGCTCTTTCGAAAATGGACACATGGCTCGAAAGCCGTGAGGCTCACGCGGAAAGCGCTGGGTCGAATTCTGATGAGGGGAACGACGAGAAACCTTCGGCTGAACTTTGTGCGCTGGCGGCAACAAGCTCTTCGACTGGCAGCTGTGAACCAACAGTTGGAAACCAGAGCAACAAAGCAGACGCGACAGCACCTCCACTCGGCACTCACGCGATGGCGAACGTTCGTGAACCAGCAGTCTCTATTGCGCTGGAATACCCAGCGCAAGTGCCTCTATTTCGCACTCTGGCGCAGCTATCAGGCTCGCAAAAAGGAGCGCGCGGTGGTTTTCTGTCGCTTTCTGAAAAGGAAAATCGCTTTCGACTGGCAGCTCCAGGCGTTCAGCAAGTGGAGGCGACGGCACGTCATGATCTGCAAGAGCGAGCAGCGGAGAGAGAGCAGGAATCGAGATCTGCTGCATTGTGTGTGGCAAAAGTGGAATTGCTACGTGAAGCACAGGTTACGCCTTCGAAATCGTCAGCATGCGAGAATCCAGACCACGACGGCTTCGCAGCAGCAAATCAGCGAAAAGAGAGCGGTCTTTGGGAGCTGGAAACTGCTCTACGAGCGAGAACGCCACAATGATTTGGTCTTTTCATCAGCGCTTGCGAAGAGAGCAGCATCGGTTCCTAAACTCCGGGTTTCATTCTCGGTATGGTACCATTTCACAAGGTTTTCTATTCAAAGGCGGAAGGCGCTCGCGCGGGTCCTTGGTCGCTTCGCCATGAAGAATCTGCGGATCAAATGGACGCGCTGGCTCAAGTTCACCGTTCGCGAATCGGCTCATCTGGCGTTAGAGAATTGCGCGCTGGCTCAACTGGACTCGGTGGTGACGTTGGTAACTTCGCGGTATACTGTGGAGAAAACGTTCAAGAGCTGGAGGGATTCTGCTCGTAGAGTACGCAGATGCAGGCAAAAGCATGCGCGCTTCATGGATCACCGCTGTACCAATTCACTTCGCCAGCACTTTGTTTCGTGGCGACGAGACTTTCTGAGCCACAAGCGAGCGCAGAGGCGAATCCTGCAGAGAAGATTCAACCAGATCCGCAAAGTGGCGCTGAGCTTTGCGCTCCAGCAGTGGGAGCGATGTATCAAGCACCAGGCGTTCGATCTCCAGTCGACTGTCAGTCAAATCCTACTCGATCGGTCTCGGGAACGCGCAGTGGAGCTGATGAACTTGCTGCTGGCGATAAAGTCGCTCAAAGTTTACTTTTCAGCATGGCTTCGATTCGCTAACAGTAGAAAAGCGAGGCATCGAGGACTTCGAAGAGCTCTCCGAATCAGAGTCGAGCAGTTGGAACGCTCTGCGTGGGCGAAATGGACCTCGTTGAACCATTTCCACCACAAACTTCGCCGACTCAACGGTGTGGTTGAGAAGCTGGTGGTGAAGAAAGCATGGCAAACGATGCAACGAAATCACAAACTCTATAGCCAGCAAACACACGCGGCGCATACAATTTCCAAGATCTTTCACCGCAGTTGTCTGCGCTTTGAGTGGAATTCGTGGAAGCGCAGAGATCGTCTTGCGGTCCACGAACAAGCCAAGCTTTCTCAGCAAAGTTCACTGAAGCTTGTGCACACTGTGATGGAAGGACTGGTGCACCGCCGCCACACTCGAAGCTCGCAGAGCTACTGCTTCCTCAGGTGGAAGCAGCAGGTGGCGAAGAAGAAGCGCATCCGCCATTTCTGGAGCCATCTGACCGGAAATCACGACGGATTGTCGATCAAAAGCTGTTTCCAAAGCTGGGCTCAGTTTACGGATCGCAGTATTGAGCGGAAAACGCTATTGAAGCGAATCTTCACTCGTCAGTTCAAGACTAAGGTGCGGTCTGCGTTCCACCACTGGAAGTACGAAGGTATCAAAGCCGTTTACAAAGCCCAGCTCACGAGCGCCCAGCAGGAGCTACAGAGCCATCGCATGGAGAACGCCAAGCACGTGGCGATGCTCATGTACGTGTCCTGGAAGCGTCCGTGCTTGGTGTCCTGCTTTGCGAGCTGGCGAGTCTGCATCCAAGACCAGAAGCGAGAGTTTGAAGCCAAAGTCGCTCAGAGTGTGAACAAGCACAGAATCCGAACAGTGTCGACAGTGTTGCGCTCCTGGAGCCAATTCGCTTGCATGCAGAGAGCAGTCAGCGTACTCTGGAGAAACTTTATGAACGAAAACGGTCGGAAACTGGTTTCCAAGAGCTTCCTCAAGTGGAAAACCGATTATATGAGGAAACAGAAATTGGTTTTCACAATTGCGAATCTGGTCGAGATCCTGAGACTTTGGCACATGCGCCGTGGCTTCAAGCAGCTCCAGGTGAGCCACCAGGCGATCCAGCGCCGCGAGTCCATGATGATCGTGCTTAGTGCGCAAAACGCGCTCAAGCAGCAAAAGCGCCAGCATTTGATGAAAAGCGTCGCGTTCCTGATGCACAAGAGGCAGAGCAAGTCGCTCCAGCAGCTCTTTTCAAGCTGGCAATCCGTGTGCGAGGCGAAAAAGCAGCTCAGTTTGCTCCTCAACGTCACGAGAAGGCGCTTCCAGCTCAAGATGCTGTGCCGCATGCTCTCGGTATGGAGAATTCTCGTCAAGCGCCAGCGTTCAATTGCGAAAATGGGTCTCAAGCTGCAAAATGCCTGGACAAAGCGCAGGCTGCGCAGTCTCTGGACTGTCTGGTGTGTATTCACAAACCACTCTCAGCGGATCAAGTGGCTAGTCTACACCAGAATGATTGAGACTCGAGTCCACTTGGAAGTGCAAAGTGCCTGGCAGAAATGGAAATGCGTTGTCAAGCAAGCCAATTTGGAGATCGCGCAGGCGAGAACAGCAGCGTGGACGCAGGCTTCCCAGCAACAACTTTGTGAGATCGAGACGCTGGAGAACCGGAACGAGAGTCTGCTGCTTGAGAGCATCAGCTTGAGAGTGCAGATCAGCGAGTTGCGAAAGCGCAACCTCACCCTGTTCTGCTCAAGCCTAGTGACTGTTATCGCAACCAGCAGTGCTGGCTCGCGATACAAAGTCGCTCGAGCGTTTGCGCAATGGAGTCGCCACACGCGGTCGATCTCTGTGTTCGTCTCGCTTCTGAAGGAGCTCCACATGCAGTGGAGCGCTGTGGGATTCCACAAGTGGCGCAGCATCACTACAAACCTGAGGATTGCGGCCGAGCTGGAGAAGAAACAGACGTATGCGATGGAGCGAGTGCTGCTGGTGTTCAACTACTCGAACGCGCAGCTGAGGAAGCGCAAAGTGCTGCTGCTCTGGAAGGCGATGACGTTGAGGCAGCGCGCCAAGAAGAAGAGCGCGATGCTGCTGCTCCTGGCTACGAGGAGCAGTGACAGAGTCGTCGTTTGCTGCTGCTGGGCGAGCTGGAAGGCGCTTCTGCTGCGTAAACGCGATACAAACTCCAAAGCCTGCGCGATGCAGACGCGAGCCAAGCAACGACTGGTCCAGCACATGTACTTGCAATGGTGTCGGTGGCACATGATGGCTTGCAATATCCGGAATGGGCTGCTGCTGCTAGCTCGAGTGCTCACTGGCTCTCAGCGCACGCGAGTCGCGAAATGCTGGCTGCGCTGGAGAAGCCAGAGCATGGACGCTGTCGTGACGCTCGCGCACGCCAAGCTCGCGATCCTGGAGCTCGAGCACTGGAACGCGACGTGCAAGCACAACCTGGAGCAGCTGGCGGCGCTCATGTTTGCAAACTGGAAGAGCTTGGTGCGAATCGCACAAGCGCGTCGTTGTGAGCGAGTCGTGGCGTGTCGAGAGCTGCATTCAAGGCAACTTGTGCGCAAGTGCCTTGTTGAATGGCGGAACCAACTGCCAGCGAGGAAGCGCGTGCTCCACCCTGTGCTCTGCATCCAGACGTCGCTACGAAAGGTGGGGAAATCATCAGTAGCACTATCGACATCATCGCCATCAGCAGCAGGCGATCCTCAACACGGTCAACGGCTTTTCTACTGTAGCTTCACCGAGTACCGACGCAAACTCCAGTGCTCATGGCGTCTGAAGAGAACCAAATCCGCGCTTCGCAAGCGCGTGATGCGCATTTGCGCACTCTCAGTCTTGCTCCAGAGCCTGCGTCGCCAGCATCTCGCTGCTGTCAAGCGCGCGTTCTGGATCTGGTTTGCGAAATGCCAGTGCATCTCTCCAGCGCTAGCCACGATCCAGTTCAAATCGGTGCCCTGGCGAATCCCGCGGACCGATTTCGCGGGCAGCATGCTCCTCATGGCACTCGAGGAGATGCACCACCTGCAGCAGGCGTTCGGCATCGAGCAGCGCGTCCAGAGTCTGAAGACGCTCGCGATCATCTCTCAGGGCTTCAGACGTCAGCACCTGCGACGCGCATTCGACCGGATGAAGACCCCAAAAGTGGTGTTCGCGCCTCTCACCAAGCGATACAAACGAGGAGTGGCGACGGTAGCTCATCTGTACAAAGTAGACAGAGTCGCGGCTGCACAGGCAGTTGCGGGAAAACTCGTCTGCTTCCTGGTTCGAAGATCGTTCCGCGTCTGGAAAGAGCAGTACATCGAGGCTGCGCTGCTACAGGCTGAGGCGGCGCAGATGGAGCTGCTCCACGCGCTCCGTGACGTGTCTTCGTACAGACAGACGCTCGATCCGTACGCGGTGCCGTATTGACCCCTCGTCTCTCTCTCTCTCTCTCTCTATGGTTCTTGTTGATCCCCACGACGCCTACGAACACACAGCCAACCAAAAGACAACCGTATCAACAACAACACTAGAAGCAAATATACTCACCCAGGAGACTCGCATCCCCACACATCGCCACCGCGCGCTCCTGTTTTCTCTCAAAATGACTCTACGCGTTGATTTAAATTACAGCGTTTCCACTCGCTTCCTCCTCTGTCCACACTCTCTCTCTGCAAAATCTTCCAGTCCCTGTCTTCTCACCAGCCGACCTCCCATTACATGACCAGCCTAGACGAAGACGAAGACGCAACAACTGTGGACGATGAGGTAGAAACCGAGGAAACAGAAGCGGACGTGCCGGGCGCGAGCACGTCGAAAGTGGCGATCAGCGGGCGATGGTCTGACACCATTCTCCAGTAGTCCACGAGCGCTTCTTCGTCGTGCAACTGGTTCTCCTGCGGGGGCTGCACGAGCCTCCAGTCGTGGCCAAAGCTCGGACGCTTCAGCCGCGTCTCGTCCGTGAGACTACGTGGCGACAAGTGGCACTCTGTCGGCACGAGCTCCAGTCGCGGCGGCAAGTGCTTTGCGTCTTCTTGGTCACCCCCCTGTACCTCCCTGGTTGGCTCTTCAAACTCCAGCAGCGCTTTGCCAACGCCGTCTTCTTCTACCACGAGCTGCTCCGCTCTCCGTCGCGACGCTTCGCCCTGCAGGTGCGACGCAAAGATGAAATCCACGACCACCTCGCGGTTGTTGTGGTTGCAGTGCGTGATGCGCGCCTCGCGGCCGTGCATCTGCGCAAACACGCTCGCGAAACCCTCGTCCAGCACGAGACTATGCACCGGGTCGTTGAAATCGTTGAAATCGCCGCACATGAGCTGTTGTTGTTGTGTGTTCACAAAGTAATCGCTTGTTAGTACAAGCAACCCCAGGTTTCTAACGGGGAGGGGGTTGTAAAATAAAAGGGGAACAGCAAAGACTCACAATCGGCACGTTTTGGAGACTCTCCCTTGTGACGTAGTCGCGCACGGACTCCAGCACGACCTTGATCTGGTCGAGGCGCATGTCTTTATACATCTGGCAGTGCGGGAACGTCAGGTGCGAGTTGATCACCAGGAAGGACTGTAAATCGCACCAATACAACACCACCCAAGCGCCATGCGTGAGCCAATATACGCAACGAACACACGGCGCAAGAGAAAGAGAAAGCGATACGCACCCGCTGCATGAGCGGCACGTCGTGGCGGTTCCACTTGGTCGCCACATGCATGAGGAGCGCGACGCGGTCGCCCGCGTGGTCAAAGTCGATGTGCTCCACGTGGTGGATTTCGAACTTGTGCTTCTCCACGAAGATCGCCAGCCCGTCCTCCTTGTCGCCTGTAAGAGCACACGCACGCATGAAAACAAAACAAAAAACAGACAAGTGCGGTCAGCGCCTGCGTGTTTTATCCAACATCACGCCAGCAAGCGTCGTTTCCGCATGATCCCAGCAAACCGCACCTGGTCGCTTGAGCGTGTGGATGTAGTGCGACGGGTAGAAGGCCTTGCGGAACGCGGTCTGGTACTCGCGGTTGAACCAGTACTCCTGCAGGCAGACGAGGTCGCAACGCTCGCGCTGGATCGCGTGGATCAGCGCCTGCGCGCGCGAGAGGAACGCCGCGCGGTCGTCGCTCTCGACGCGCCCGCCGTGGCGGAAGTAGCACGGCGCCAGCACGTTGAACGTCATGAGCGACAGCGAGCGCGGCAGTGCGCGGCGCCGCACGAGCAGGTCCAGCATCGTTCTTGTGGGCGGGCTGAGCTGCTGGGGCTGACTGGCGAATACTTAGAATGCTGGAGTGTCAGTCAACAGGCTTTGCTTGCGGTGGTGGTACTGTGAGAGGATATGTTACAAGTGACTCTTCTTCTATTTGGGGACGGAAAGTGCTTTAGAACAGTAAATATGAGCCAAGTGGGAGAATTTTAAGCAAAGCGCGTTGGGATTTGAAAGAAAACACCTTGTTGGCTTGTATTGGCTATGTGAAAGAGCACATACATGGATCAAGTGAATATGGATCGCATTGAAGATCTGGTGTCCAGAAACGTGTGACGGGCCGTGACGCACCGACGTAACCGGCATCGATTATGGATGACGCTCTCTGACGGTGACGTAAATCAAAATCAAGCAAGTCGTAAATGTGAAGCAAGCGAGTGGACAAAGAAGAAGCCGTGCGATGCATATGGAATGAACTACTGTTCACTAAGCATGAAGAAAGCGGCCACCTTTCTTTTCTGTCGGCTTGGGCCATGCCTGGGGCCACGAAACCTTTTTTTGATTTTCGACAGCAGAGCTCTCTCTCTGCGTGTCTTTGCTGACTGCACATGCGTCACCGTGTGTCGTCGCTGACGCCCTTTTTTGAAAAAAGGCTGAGACTTGAAGATCTGACGGTGATTTTGAATGGCCACTAACGTTTGATCTTGCAGTGTTGCGGATGGTTGTGTATCTATTGTGTTATATAGAGCTCTGTGCATAGCGCACGCTTGGAGCTCTAGTCTGTGGCCACGATGTCCGCTGCGCTGATACCTTTTGCTGAGCCCTTGGGTTCGTCATCGTCACCGTCGTCCGTGGCTTCATCGCTTCTCCCGAACGAAAAGATCTTGCTGCTGTGCAGTCTGGTGAAAAACGGCACGAGGTACTTGGAGTCGTGCTGCAGCAGCTTCATGCGGTCCACGGGGCGGACGCTGCGGTCGAGTGCCGCCTCCTGCTCGGGCGTGAGGCGCGCGATGTGCAGGCGGTCGAGTATCGACACCGTGCCGCCGCCCATGAAGAACACGGTGAGCAGCACGATCACCATGGTCGTCGCCACAATGTACTGAGGCATATCAACACAGAGAGGAGGATGATAGAGAGAGAGTGAGTCTTTCTCGAATGGGACCTATCCCACGCCCTCGAAGGGAGCAGACGTACATCGCGGTGCTCCCCAGGGAAGGACGACGCCAGCGCGTAGGCGACTGCGCCGCGCAGGCCGCTGAACCAGAGCATGTGCTGCTGGTTCATCGTGAGCGGCTTGGCGAGGCTCTTGTTCAGGACTCGGGAGATCGGGTACACATGCGCCGCGCGCCCGACGAAGCAGAAGAGCATCGAGCAGAAGATCAGCCCGAAGTGGTATCCGCTAGTGACCGATAACAGCGTGAGCCCAAGGTCTGGGGGGGGGGGGGGGTTTAACAAAAA